>CAJQZJ010000817.1:274240-293668 GCA_907164525.1 Lophiomys imhausi | reverse complement strand
ACACACACACACACACACACACACACACACACACACACACACACACACACAAACAAACAAATACTTTTTGAGAGAGGGTGTGGTGGTTTGAATGAAAATGGCCCCCATAGGCCTATAGGGAGTAGCACTATTAGGAGGTGTGGTCTTGGTAGGGTAGGTGTGGCCTTGGTGGAGGAAGTGTGTCACTGGAGGTGGGCTTTGAGGTTTCAGATGCTCAAGCTGGGCCCAGAGTCTCTCTCTCTTCCTTCTGCCCACTGATGCAGATGTAGAAGTTTCAGATCCTCTCCAGCACCACATCTGCCTTCATGCTTCCATGCTCCCCACTGTGATAATAATGGACTAAACCTCTGAACTGTAAGCCAACTCCAAGTACATCTTTTCCTTTATAAAAGTTGCTGTGGTTATGGTGTCTCTTCACAGCAATAAAAATTCTAAGACACAGGGTTTCTTGGAACTCACTCTGTAGACCAGGCTGGCCTAGAACTTAATAGTGATCCTCCTGCCTCTGCCTCCCAAGTGCTGAGATTAAAGGTGTGCACCACCACACTTGGCCATAAATACAATTAAAAAAAAAAAAAAGAGGTAGACAGTTCTTGAGGAATGCCATCCAATGCTGACCTCTGACCTCCATACTCACACATACATGTGTAGTCACACCTTCACACACACACCCACAACCCCCTACCAAACACAGAAATTCCACTTCAGTGGCTGTCATTTTGTTGGAATTTCTGAAACAAGACCCACCTGAGAGCATGTCAAAGACACCCGTGACTTACTTCATACTTCTATTTCTAAGCCCCACAGAGAAAATGGGCCCCTTAACAATTCCGATGTGTGTGTGGATGAGTGAATCTAACACAATAAAGTCATGGTCATTCATTCCAGTCCCTCTCATCCTTTGAGTTCAATTGAGCCTGGAGTCTAGTAGCAGCTTTGAGAAGAAATAGTAGGGGGAGGTCCCCAGGAGCATCAGCTGCACCCCAAAAGGCAGGGAAACCATTCCAGCACCTCCCGACAATGGAAGACACATCTGCATATGGGGATGAAAAGATTTCTCCTATTAAAAAAAAAAAAGGTGACAGGATCTAGAGGGTTGTGGTCCCCAGCTGTGGTGGTTTGAATAAGAGTGGCCCCCAGCCGGGCGGTGGTGGAGCATGCCTTTAATCCCAGCACTTGGGAGGCAGAGGCAGGCGGATATCTGTGAGTTCGAGGCCAGACTGGTCTACACGCCTTTAATCCCAGCACTTGGGAGGCAGAGGCAGGCGGATATCTGTGAGTTCGAGGCCAGCCTGGTCTACAAAGTGAGTCTAGGACAGCCAGAGCTGTTATACAGAGAAACCCTGTCTCGAAAAACCAAAAAAAAAAAAAAAAAAGAGTGGCCCCCATAGGCTCAAATGTTCGAATGCTTGATCCCTAATTGGTAGAACTGTTTGGGAAGGATTAGGAGGTGTGGCCTTATTGGAGGAGACGTGTCACTGAGGATGGGCTTTGAGGTTTTCTTCTTCCCCCCAAAATAAAAGTTTTATTGGTTATTTTGGAATTTCACATCGTCACCCTGAGCACACTCACTTCTCAGGTCTGCCCCTCTACCATTGTGACCTCCACCCCCTCAAAGAAAAGAAGGAAAAAAAAATTTTTTAATCCAATTTGTGTTGCCCATATACTCATTGAAGTATGGTCAAACTCCCAGTGTCCAGCCCTCTAAAGAAAACAGGCCTTCCCCACCCTCATCTCTGTCAGAAGCTATTGATTGTGGAAAGCTGCACTAGAGCATCCCTATCACAATTTTTAAGAGTTCTCTCCAACAGCTTTCTATCCAGGCTGTTTCTCTGTGTGTGTGTGGGGGGGGGTAGGGATTGTCATAGACGCCTTCTATGTCCCCTTTTCTCAACTGTGAGTCGACACCACTGGAAAAGTAGCTTCCTGCCCTTTACAGTCCGTGGGAACACAGATCATGGACTTCCATATGGTTTCTGGTGGTAGCATGAACCATGGACCTCAGCATGGCCTCTTGAGGCAGTACAGACCACAAACATCAACACGGCCCTCTACTGCAACATGGACCATGGACACCGTCATAGTCTTTGGCAGTGGCACAAAGGACATCAATATGACCTCCAGGGCAACATGGGCTACCACAACAATATGGTCCCCAGCAGCAGCCTGGCCAATGGACATCAACAGGACTTCAGGTGGTGGCATAGACCATGGTCAACCACCTGTCCCTTGGTGGTGACATGACCCCTGGCTGCAGCAGGACCATTGACCCCCTCATAACCCTCTGTGGCAGCATGGACCACAGGCATCCACATGGCCACAGGTGGCATGGGCCACTCACATCAACATGGCCCCGTTTCAGAAGATACTGTTGACTAAGTAACTACCCACTTTCATCCTCCAACCCCCTTCCTCTCTCTTCTCTCTCTCCCTCTCTCTGCCTTCAACATTTTCAGTTCAGGATGTGAGCTCTTAGCAACTACTCTAGCACCATGCCTGCCTGCCTGCCGCTGTGCTCCCCTCCTTATGGAACTCCTGAGCTGGGTGTCTGGGCACACATCCCTGACCTCATCTGATCCCCAGAGCTAAGCAGGCTTGGGCCTGGTTAGTTCTTAAATGGGAGAACTTGAGCTGGAACCTTAAGGCTCTGAGCTCACCATTTCATTTGTCTACTCTTCCACACATCGAGACGTGAAGCCCTTAGGCCCCTACATCACCATGCACTCTCACTGAGGTGTTCTGTGGGGGTGAAAACTCACACAAAGCCTTGCTGTCTACAGGAACTTGATAGAGGAAGCTGCTAGTGACTGAGTGACAATCAGCCATGTTGATGCTGTGGGCTATTGTGTTTCTCACTGGAAACAGGGTAATAAGGAATGCCTTTAAATCTAATTAGGTCAGAGGACAATCCCAGAAAGCTCAAGACTCATCTGCAGTTCCTCCTCCTCCTTTTTCCTTCCCTCCTCCTCTTTCCTTCCCTCCTCTCCCTCCTCTTCCTCTTTCTATTTCCTCCCCCCTCCTCTTCCTCTGATGAGGCTGGAGATGGGACCCAGGAATGCATGATAGGCAAACATTCTATCACTAAGCTCCATCCCCAGTGAGACTATTCTACTCAGCCACTCTGAATACCAAATTCTGTACCAGCAAAGCTTAATCTCTAACGCATACACAGACACATACACATAAACACACACACATATATATACACACTATACACAGGTACACACACGCACATATATATGTACACACATATACATACATGTGTATACAAACATATACACTGTATACACAGACACATACATACACACATACACACACATATATACACACTATACACACACATACACACATATATAGGTACACACAATACATATGTACATAAGTATATACACACTATGCACACAGATACACATGCATATACATAGTTTATACACACAGATACACATACATGTATGCATGCACATGCACACACACATATATATTATATACACCACACATACATATATACACATGCACACATATATACATACGTACATATATACACACTATGTACACACAGATACATACAGATATACACACACATGTATATACACACATATATACTCTACACACAGACAGAAACACAAGCGTTCAACCCTAAATAAGTCCTGGAGCTAGTGAAACTCTAAAGCTATGACCCCTGGGCCTGATGCTGAAATTCACAGCCTGTAGGACAGATCAGGGTAGGTATGTGAGGTGGAGTCAAGGACAGTGAACAATGACCTAGAACCCACACATGCAGGCTACAGCCAGCAGGATGAACTTATCCAGCCACTTCCCTCAGTTTGTGTTGCCTTTGACCTTAGGGTGTTGCAACAAGGCCTTCGAGGCAGCTGTTGCTCATGGGCCAGTTGTTTCTTGGGTCTGAGACTTATCTTTCTTGGACATTCTCACAGGGATCTCAGAAGTAACAAGTCTGATGGGGCTACGTCCTGTGACTGGAGTCAAAGTCATCTCCACAGCTGGGCATGGTGGCACATGCCTTTAATCCCAGCACTCGGGAGGCAGAGGCAGGAATGTTTCTGTGAGTTCAAGGCCAGCCTGGTCTAAAGGGTGAGTTCAAGGACAGTCAGGGCTGTTACACAGAGAAACCCTGACTCAAAAACCTTTTTTTTTTTTTTAAACAAATAGCCTCCATGTAGCAAGACTTATCTTGAAAAGGCCCTCAGATAACGATCATGGTGGCCATGGAACTTAAGGACTCTCATCAGGCTTCTGAGGATACAGTAAGGACCCTGTGTTCTTGACCTCCTGGAGTCCCATTGCTGATGAACACTCTCATCCTGGACCACTAATTATTCCTGTCTTTCAGAGTTAGAAGTTAGACCTTGGGCCTGTGGCTTAGGACACTGATCACAATGTGGGTGTCTTGCTGAAGCCATCAGATGGCCAAGCACACAAGTTATGTTCAGAGTTGGAGAGACTGAAGGAGGATCAAGGGAAAGAACACCATTTGGGTGAGGGGAATTCTGGGAAATGTAGTTTAAAATAGCAAAGTTAATAATGCGAAGGCACCTTGGATTGGCTTCATTTGCATGCTTGATTGCTTTTTGGGGTGTGTGTGTGTATGTACATGCACACACATGTGCAGATATACATTCGCATGTGTGTACATATAAGGTCAGAGGGCAGCTTTGGGTTTTATTTTTCAGGCACACTATATATCTGTTTTTGTTTTTACACTGTGCTATGATGTGAAACCTTTCCCCTTAACCCTATCATTGAACAGTTATGCTGTCAGTTTAGACAGTAGGGGTGTGTGTGTGCATGTGTGTGTGTGTGTGTGTGTGTGTGTGTGTGTGTGTGTGTGTATGCACGCCTGTGTTTTGATTACTTTTCTATTGCTGTGATGAAACACCATGACCAAGGCAACTTACAGAAGGAAGGATTTATATGGGTTTACAGTTCCACAGAGTTAGAACCCATCACGGTGGTGTCTGGGAAGCCTGGTCACAGGCAGGCATGGTGTCTCGAGCAGCAAGTTGTGACCTCACATCTTAAACCCCACACAGGAAGCAGAGAGAGTGAACTTGAAATGACGCATGGCTTCTGAAAGATCAAAGCCGTCCTGTAACATACTTCCTCCAGCAAGGGCACACCTCCCTAAGCTACCCAAAGAAGGCCACCAACTGGGGACCAAGTATTCATGTGCCCAAGAATATGGGGGCGTTATCATCCAGACCACCACAGTCAGCTATACAGGTGCCAATGGAAGCCAGAGGTAGCCTTTGGATGTATTATTCTCTTTTTAAAAAGACAGTCTCTCACTGATCCTAGAACTCACCCCTGAGGATCCCCCTGCCTGCATCTATCCAGTGTTAAGTTTACAAACACACCATGGCCACACCCAGATTTTTCACGTTGGTTCTGGGGATTGAACTCACCTCCTCATACTTGCATGGTAAGCACTTTACTGACTGAGCTGTCCAGCAGTCTAGGTGTGAGGCACCACACGCAGGTTTCACTCTGTCTCAAGTACTGTTTGATCTACCTCTCATCACTGAGAGCCAGACTCATACATTCGCCAGCCTGCCTGGGAGCCAGCCCCTGCACAGAGGCAGGCATGGGAGGTCCGTGTGTACACACCCCACGGCAACATCTCGGCTCATGTGCCTGAGCTCGAGTCCCAAGAGCCCACAGTGTCTAGTGTCACCTTTCCCTTTAAACAGATTGTTTCCAGCTAATGCAATTTGGCCTTAATTCCTCCAAAGCAAAAACCTTGACAACTGTGTGCAGGAGGTTGGATGAATGACAAGACCAACCCCATTAACTTTTGGCATGGGTTTCACTCAGCATGCCTCATCTCAGCGTGGAGGAGGAGGGCAGACCACAGGGCGACAGAAAAAAAAAAGGTGCAGTATGCTCAGTAGAATGAGGGAAACTGATGAGCACCCTCTTGGGAGCCCAGGAGAGATTTCTGGAAGTTTTCCAAGTTGGAGATTCCTTGTGGCTAAGCCCTGAAGGTCCCAAGAGCCCACAGTGTCAAGAGTTACTTTTCCTTTTATATTTTAATAAAAGGTAGCCCTCATCTTCTTCACATGAAAACAGAGAGAGACAGAGAGAATGAGAGAGGGGAAGAGGGAGAGAAGAGAGAGAAAGTGGGAGAGGAGAGGAAGGGAGGGAGAGAAGAGAAAGTGGGGGAGGGAAAGAGAGAGAGAACTTCTTTCCACAGACCCGACCATACTTCAATTTCTGTGATGTGACAGAGAAATAAATGGCGTCTGAAAGCCACCCTTGTTTCTGCCTGCAGAGTTCTCTCACCACATGACATGATCAGTGTGTCTTACGGTAAGCTGTACTATTGTCCATCAGTGCCTGACTCTCTCCATACAAGAAAGTTTTATTTCCCTGTTGTTAGGGTCTGAATCTGACATATGTCCCACTAGCTCACCGTTTGAAATGGTGGTGGTGCTATTTTGGGAGACTCTGGACCCTTCAGAAGGTGGAGTCTGGCTGTCAGAAGTAGGTCACTAGAGGCAGGTCCTTGAGGATTACATCATTTGCCTAGAGTCCCCCAGTGAGGGGCTAGGGTGTGGCTGAGCATGGAGCTCTTGCCTAGCATGTGGATGGCCCTGAATCCATCCCAGCTGCCCCCCACCAACACACATTCAAGATTCTAGCCCAGCCGCTTTCTCTACACTTGCTCTCTGCTTCCTGCTTTACCTCCATGTCACCAGCTCAAGCCACTCCTCCATACTGTCCCACCACATGGACTGACATCCTCTGAAACCATGGGCTAAAATAAGCCTTTCTTTGTTCCCCGAAGTTGCTTCTGTCATGAATTTTTGTCACATCCAAGCAAAGGTAGCTACTATTATGAGGCTTAACAAGAGAACCAGTCCTCAGAGCTGCCCTGAGGCTGAAATGTAGTTTTATTCAGGGCATGCACTACCAGGGTGTTCTAAGAAAGGAGAGAGTGGTCGGATCAAAAGGGACTACTGTAAACTTAAGTTACCAGGGAGCTTCTGGCCATTAGGATAGCAGGAGGCTGTGGTTGGTTTCCATTTCCCCTAAGGGGCTGTGTCCCACATGGGCCACCATGTTGGTGTCTTAACTGACTCCATCTTTGGCCTCCATAACAAATACACCTGCCCTGTTGAACTTACATGCAGCCCTTGTGGCCAACGAAAAGGTAAGAAGAAACAAGGCATGTCTCTCCTTGGTGGAGGTTGTACATGCCTTGTGTGCCTCCCCTTGTTCTTGTTTTTTTCTCCCCCTCCATCACAATCATAAACAACTCTAACAGTGGCTTACATCTCAGCTCTGGTTCCATCATAGCTCCAGACTGGCCATGATGGACATGAAAGGTGAGTGGAAAACCAGCTTGAGTGTAAGTCACCAAGATCATGAGGTGATTTTTGGTTACCTAATCAAAAGCAAAAATGTTCTGGCCTAATAGTGGAACCTGGAGGTGATGAGGTCTTTGGAGAGGATAGTGGGGGTGGTACGAGGCTAAGACTCTGCAATGATTCCCCAGGATATGACCAAACCAACCCACTAAAGAAATCCTCCCAGAGGCTGGAGATATGGCTCAGTGGTTAAGAGCACTGTCTGCTCTTCTAGAGGTCCTGAGTTCAATTCCCAGGAACCACATGGTGGCTCACAACCATTTACTCTGGGATCTGATGCCCTCTTCTGGCATGCAGGTGTATATGTAGATAGAGCACTTATATACATAAAATAAATAATAAATAAATCTTAAAAAAAGAAAAAGAAAAAGAAAAGAAACCCTCCACCCACCTCATGTAGGAGGAGTACACATTCATTCCTTCAGAGTCCCTTTGCTCTATCTGTGAGCCAGGATCAGAGAATTGTCCCCAACCAGAGAACTGCCTCTTTGTTTTCAGTTGTATTGTGGTTTGTGTGGGGATACAGGATATAGAGAATAAACTTTAAGAATTTTAAGTAGCCGGGCGTGGTGGCGCACGCCTTTAATCCCAGCACTCGGGAGGTAGAGACAGGTGGATCTCTGTGAGTTCAAGGCCAGCCTGGTCTACAAAGTGAGTCCAGGACAGCCAGAGCTGTTACACAGAGAAACCCTGTCTCAAAAAAAAAAAAAGAATTTTAAGTATATACTTCTCTCTCTTCTGATAGACACAGATGATAACTTTCCCATTTATTAGACAACTCTCTCTTAAAATATCATCTCCTAAGAGGGAAGCTCTTGAGTGTTCAGAAAGTAAAAACAACTCACACAACTCAGGAAACTCCTGAAACTTACAAGATTCACCGGGCCCCTCCAGGAAGTTAGAGAGCCTGTAAAGACAGCTGGAGAAGGGTTTCTCTCAGTGGCCTGCACTTCCTACAAGTAAAGCAGGCACTTTCTAGAACACAGCTTTCAGGAGTTGTCACCCACGCTAGGTGGGCTTGCTGGTGATGCAGCTGTTTTTAATCATCTGGGTCTCTCTTTATAAACCTTTACCCTACTCCTGACTCAGGTGGAGTCGTTATTTTGGTCTATTGACAGTGCCCTAAATGAGTGAATAGGTGTTTGTTCACAGTTTGCCAGCAAGAATCTTACACCATGCGTTATCAGGGTACAGAGCGTTCAGAGGTAAAGTTGCTTTATGGGCTGGGTGTTGTGGTTCTTGTCTTTAGTCCCAGCCCTTGGGAGGCAGAAGCAGGCAGATCTCTGTGAGTTTGAGGCCAGCCTGGTCTACAGAGTGAGTTCCAGCACAGCCAAGGTTACACAGAGAAACACTGTCTCAGAAAGAGAGAGAGAGAGAGAGAGAGAGAGAGAGAGAGAGAGAGAAACAAAAGAAAACAATGTTCCTGTCTCTGGTCACATAACAGTGTGCTGTACACTAAGCTACCTTTTTTGTTAACCATTGTCTCTGATTGGTTAAATAAATCCTGAGCCTTGGGGGCTGAAGAGATGGCTTAGCGGTTAAAAGCACTGGCTGTTCCTCCAAAGGACCTGGGTTCAAATCCCAGCAACATATGGCAGTTCACAGCTGTCTGTAATGGCCTGGTGTGATGGCACACACATTTAATCCCAGAACTGGGGAGGCAGAGGCAGGTGGATCTCTGTGAGTTCAAGGCCAACCTGGTCTACAAAGTGAGTCCAGGACAGCCAAGGATACACAGAGAAGCCCTGTGAAAAGCAAAACAAAACAAAACAAAAAAATCCTGAGCCCTGAGATTGGGCAAAGACTGAGGTAGGTGGGACTAAGGTGCTCGGACTTCTGAAGCAGAGGGGTTCAGAAGTAGAAGAGGCCTCCAGATGAAGAAAAAGGAGCCAGGAATAGGAAGGAGGACACATGATGGGGTAAATGAAAGAAGATCATTCCACGTGGCCTAGAACATCAGCATAGCATGGAGAGAAACAGTCCAGGGGACATATGTATATATGGAGTCATATGTGAGGAATAGAATTATAAGCTAGCTTAGATGGGCTAAAATTGCAAAATCCAGGTCAAGGCTTGATAAAAATCCATGTGGTCTCTGTGTGCTTTTTTTTTTTTTTTTTTGGTTTTTCGAGACAGGGTTTCTCTGTTTAACAGCTCTGGTTGCCCTGGACTCGCTTTGTAGACCAGGCTGGCCTCGAACTTGCAAAGATCTGCCTGCCTCTGCCTCCCAAGTGCTGGGATTAAAGGCGTGCGCCACCACCGCCCGGCTGTCTGTGTGCTTATTTTTAATGGCAGGTTAAGGATTAACACTGTCAACCAATTAAGTATAATATAAATACTGGCAAAAATTTAATTATTTACTTCTACAACAGTGTGGTTTGTGGTGAGGGTCACACAGTCTTAGCCCTGCATCTTCGGCAACTGGAAGCTAATGCCAGCCATGGTATCAGACACCTATGTAAAGGAGCCCTAGTAAAAAAACAAAACAAAACAAAAAACCACCACCAACAACAAAAAACTCCAGACACCAAAACATCAGTAGGTATCCCTGATGTTGAGTTAGTTCTGTTGCAAAACTGAGAAAACACCTGAGGGAGGAAGGATCACTTGGGATCATAATTTCAGAGAGTCTCTGGTCATTTAGCCCCATGAGCTTAGCCATTCTGATGGTAGCAGTGTGTGCTAGAGGCTGTTCACTTCATTGTGGACAGGAAGCAGAGAGATTAAGGGAGGGACCAGACACATCACCTTTAAAGGTATATCTGGTACCAGCTTCCTCCAAAATTGGTCCCATGTTTCTAGAACCATTGAAAGTTATGCCATCACTGGCTAGACAACAAACATGAGCCTGTGGGGGACATTTGATATTGAGACCATTACAGTTGGCGATATTCCATGTGTCCTGTCACACTCTGTTGTTTCAAGACGTTAACACTATCCACAAATGACTGCATCAGGAATGGCCACCAGGAAGCATTGTGTATGGACCACTGGTGCCTTCCCCCAGACCTCTCTTTCCCTAGCAGATTTGAACATGTTTCTTTTTTGCTGTAAGAATCTGTGACCACAGTCTGGAATGATGGTTTGGGGTTTAAAAGCACTGGCTGCTCTTCCAGAGGACCAGGCTGAAATCCTATATGGTGTCCACAACCTCCAGACACAGGAGATCCAATGCTCTTCTGGCTTCTGGGACACCGCACACATGTAGTACCCAGACACATATGCAGGCAAAATACCCATATCTATAAAATAATTAAATAAAAACTCTATGATGAGGATCATAGTACCCAGTGCATTCTGTGAGTCCTAAGGAATGATCGGATCCAAGGATGTCAGCTTTCTCTTACTGTGACAAGCTACCCAAGGGTAGCTGCTTATAGAAGAAAGGTTAATTTTTGACTCACAATTTCAGAGGGTTCAACCCAGAGTCCTTAGCTTCCCCCCTGCCCTCCTGGCACTGCTGTGGCTCTGTGGCAACCACATCACCACAGCCAGGAAGCAGAGAGTAACGGGAAGGACCCAAGGGCAAGTCTCACCTTGATAATCTACATCCTAACAACCCCATCAGTCCTGAGTACACCAATGTGTTAATCTATTGATAAAATTGCCACCCTAGTGGCCTGACTACCTCTCAGGAGCAGCAATAGCTGAGACCAAGACTTCTACCCATGAGACTTTTCGAGAGACGTTTCAGATCTAAATGACAGGACCATTTAGAACGGTCACCGCAGGCACCTTCAAACTTGCAACCGGTACCAGAAATGTGTGTGTTCTTGAGCACATACATCCCAAACTCTGCCATCCCTTTGGATGTCGGGGTAACAATCATGCCCCTCATATTTGATGGTACTCATCCAACAGAGAAGAGTGGCTGTCCTCTGGCCCAGAGCCCTTGGTCAGCAACTTGATACTCGGTGAGAAGGCTTTATAATGCTTTGTCCTCATATGTTTTCACTGCAGTTACCTTAATGGCTGTCTTCTATTTATATCGAACAGCATCGACTTTGCACAGGAATAGCTTTTAGAATAAATTTATTAAGTTAAAAGGAGGAGTTGGTTCCTTACGTGAAAGTAGTTTATTGTACAGGTGGTATAAAATGTGGCAAAGGTTGGAGGAGGGGATGTGGTGGCTGATGTTTGAGGAGTGCCATCTTACAAACATCCTAGAACGTCTACATTCTGGTGTGATTGCTCAGCCGGGGCAAAACCGCAGCTAGTTTCACCTATTCTAAGGGACACTTTCCCTCCCCGTGACATTCTGTATGTTCTTCCCCCAGGACTGTGCAATGTTTTTAAAAAGTGACCCACAGTTGTTTATGGTGGATCCAGCACTCAGGAAGCAGAAGCAGCTGGACCTCTGTGAGTCTGAGGGCTACACAGAGAGTTTCAGGAGAGGCAGGGCTACATAGAGAGACCCTATCTCAAAAATAAATAAAATAAAATAAAATAAAGTCGGGAATAGACTTCACTTCATCATCATTGGATATTAATTTTTTCAGGTTATACATATTTAAATTAGCAAGACATGGTTGGCACACACTTATAATCCCAACAGCTGGGAAATCAAGGCAGAGGGCATTGAGTGCAAGGCCAGCCTGGCTAAGTAATGAGTCTGTCTCAGAACTTAAATTAAAAAAAAAAAAACAGCAACTTTAAACAGGGCTCAGTTGGTAAAGCGCTTGCCATGCATGTGGGAGACCCTGGGTTCAGTCCCCAGCATCACGTAAAATTGAGTGTATACGTGCATGTCTGTAATCCCAGCACTCAGGAGGTGGAAACAGGATTAGTGCCACAAGTTTGAGGGCAGCCTGGGCTACAGAGAGAGACGGTCCTTTAAAAACTAGAATAGTGACATTTCCAGATGACTTGATTTTGTGTGTGTGTGTGTGTGTGTGTGTGTGTGTGTGTGTGGTATGTACGTGTGAGAGGGAGAACTTTTCTTGCTAGTTGGTAGATTTTACCTAAGATGTGAAAAGAAATGTCTGTTTGCACTAAATAGGTCACTTCTGGAGTCTTCCAGGGGGTTCTTTGACTGTGAGGAAATAGCTCCCAGCAGTCGCTCCTGCTCTGATTAGGTGGTGGGGGTCAGAAATGTGAGTTTGCAAGTCCACTTCGTCTTCAGGAATCCCCCAGGACACCAAACCCCATTGTGTTCAAGTTCCACATATAAGCAATGTAGACTCTACACATACCTATCCCTCCATACACCTTAAAGCATCACTAAGTCACTCAGGGCCCTCACTGCAATGTAAGAGTCATGGAAATCGTGGTCAAACTGTGCCTTTAAGAAGGATGAGCTGAAGTGCCCAGCTGTGGTGTTGCATTTCTTTAATCAAAGGCAGTCAGACTTCTGCAAATTCAAGGCCAGCCTAATATACATATCTTGTTCCAGGAATAGCCAGGGCTGCATAGTGAGACCCTGTCTATATGTGCTTAATTCCCCTAATATTTTATACCTATGGATTTGGAACACTCAAATATGGAGGACCATATATTCGATATTTCTCATATGCAGTGATGCATATATTTTCCTGAGTGTATGATCTCTCTCTTTCTTTCTCTCTCTATATATATACACACACATATACATATATATATATAAATGAACTTCTAGATATATACATGTATGTGGTATGCATACTGCATACAATTCAGAAAACATAAAATCCTTAAGTTTCTTATGTATTTACTTATATGTGTATGCATGAGGCTGTTGGATGTTCTGATCTATTACTCGCTATTTTTTAAAAGATTTTATTATTTTTTAATTGTGTGTCTCTGTGTAGGTGCATGCACATGAGTGCAGGTACCCATGGAGGCCAGAGGTATCAGATCCGTCTGGAGCTGGAGGTAGAGATGGAACTACCCAACACAGGTATTGGGAAACGAACTGAAGTTCTCTGCAGGAGCAGTACATCCTCTTAACTGCTGGACCAGCTCTTCAGCCCTTTGTAAATTTTCATTTATGTGTATGTGTGTGTCTGTGCACTTGGGTGTAGTGCCTACAGAGGCCAGAAGAGGGTGCTAGATTCCCCTGGAGCTGAAGTTACAAGCAATTGCAAGTGCTGGGGACCCAAACACAGGTCCTCCTGCGGGCATACTCCCCGCCTACTGAGCCATCTCCCCAATCCGGTTTATTTGATATATGAAAAACTTTGACATTTTCTTTCCTTCTTTTCTATATTTATTTGTTTTCTTTTTTTTTCTTTTTTTTACTTGTTTTTGATATAGGTAGCTCTACTGGCCTAGAACATGCTGTGTACAGCATGCTGGACTTAACTCACAGAGATCCTCCTGCCTCTGCACCCCTCTCACCCCAGACCTGGGATTATAGCTGTACACCATCACATCCTGCCACGTTAGTTATTTTTAAGACAGGGACTCCTGTAGCCCAGGCTAGACTTGAACTTGAGATACATAGCCAAGGACATTGAACTTCTGATCCTCTTGCCTCCACCTTCCAGGTGGTGAGATCCCAGCATACTTGCTCTGCCAAGATTGGTCTTATGAGGTGCTGCGGTTCACCCTGGGCAGGCACACTGCTCAGCTGTACACCCTGTCCAAGATTTTCTCTTCTTTCCTATGATTTCTTTTCCTTCTATTTTTGTGTGGTTTGTGGCTCAAATGACTTCATAACCCCCAGCTCACTTTGCCCTGAAGTTCCTGCAGCAGCATTATGCAACCCCCCTGCCTGAGACCTGGTCTCTTGACTGTTGCGTGACCCTGACCAGAATCTTGGAGAAGACACTTCCCCCTCCCTACAACATCCCCTGAGCCTGAAAGGGCCAGCCTGGGTGGACTTGGCTGAGCTCTCCCAGTAAGGTGGAGCCCAAGGATCCCCAGGAAATGTCAGCCAGAGCTCATGTCCCCTCCACTCGTCCCTCCCCTGCCTTCTCTGCTCACAGCTCATTCCAGCTGCCTTAGTAGACATGCCCTAAGCAAGCAGTCACAACTTGTGGGTTGTTGCAGGAGACAGAGCTTGGGGGTGTGGGCTGCATATTCACACCTATGCATGAGGTATCTGAGGGGTAGAGGGATTGGCAGTGTGAAGATAAAGGGATGACTGTGAACATGGGTCCCCACATCATGCTTATTCGTGCTCTGACTGATACTAGGGTATGCTGGTCCTAACCCAGGCTCTGAAAGTGGGCTGGACCAGGGTCCTGTCTCTCAACCCAACAGACCCAAACCACATCCTCCTTCCATGCACTCCCAGGCCTCCTCTTCTCACCCACCTTATTTTTGTCCCTATTTTTGTTTGAGTATGTGACACCCTTACCTACTCCCTAGGGCTCCAAGCCCAGCTCTGACTGTTCCTCCTCCTCCTTTGTCACAAATTCACAGAAGACAGAGGCCATGGAAGAAAGACCATGTGGATTTATCTGAACAGGACAGATCGGGACATGGCAGTGACTGGAAAGCCAGGCACCCTCAGGGTAGGAAGGCCTGGCTCCCTCCAATGGCCTCTTCCTTTGGGGATCCTTTTGTGTTGACCACTCTGTAGGCTCTTGGGGTAGAGGGAGGAGTCAGGGGGTGGTATGCTGGTATGGTATGGAGGCTCCAGCTGGGGTGCCCATCCATCGGGGTGTAGCTCTCACTCACCTGTGTCGATTCGGGCATAACCGAGAAAACTGTCTACACTTCCCACCTGGAAGAAAAGAAACCAGTTCTCCTGTGAGTTGGAAATAGTATTGGTTGTCATGTGTGCACTGGGGACTGGCTGGGGGAGGGCAAATGTTGGCCCTCAGGAAGCTCCCAGGCCATACATAGACATGTGAAGGGGCCAGCAAGATGGTTCAGCAAATTAAGGTATTTGCTGCTAAGTCAGAGGACCTGAGTTCATTCCTAGAACCCACGTGGTAGAAAGAGAAAACCAGGGGCTGAAGAGACTGCTCAGCGGTTAAGAGCACAGGCTGCTCTTCCAGAGGTCCTGGTTGCAATTCCTAGTACCACATAGAGGCTCATAACTGTCTATAACTGCAGTCCTATGGGATCTGATGCCCTCTTCTGGTGTGCAGACATACATACAGACCAATATACATAAAATACATACATAAATCTTTGTTTTTTAAAAAAGGAGAAAGCCAACTCATGAAAATTGTCCTCTGATCTCTATATGCATACTGTATGTACACACACACACACACACGCACGCATGCACACTGAAATAAATCCATTGCCCGGGTGGGGGACAGAACAGCTTGTACAAAGGCCCTGCAGTAAAAGGATACAGATGAGCTCAAAGAACATGAACAAGAGAGAGGCTGGGACTTGGGTCAAAACCAATTGGGTAAGGGATAGAGAATTTAAGAAGTCCCAGGGACATGAGAATATGGCAGCCCCGCTGCCTCTCTGGCCTCCTCTGCCACTCTCTGGGTCTGTGTCTCCCTGGTCTCTTCCCACTGTTATCTTGGTGCCCAGCTCTGTGCGGCTGTTGGCTCTGCAGACCTGATCCCACTACCTGGGTATTTTTCAGTCACCTGGTCCTTAGGAGATTCTGATTTCACCTGTCTCTTGCTTTATTGAGAAGGACTCATCTCTCATCAGCTCTGCCATGCTCTGAGGCCCCCAGAGCTTGTCAAAGTCTTGCACTGACTCTCATGTGGTCTGGGCATGTCCCTCCAATGCCTGTCTTAGAAGCTGGGTCCTCAGTACTCCAGGTGGGGGCTGAGAGGCTGGGAGCCTTTGAGAGGCAGGGTCTAAGGGCACCTAGGAGGTTACAGCTCTTTGCTCTCTGACAGTTAACCCTCGGGCGGGTGAGTTGTCATACCATCAGCCAGTCTCCTCCCTACTCTCTACTTCCTGTCTTGTCATGTGACCTCTTCTGCCACCCACTCTCCCCCACCAGAGGTGGACACGTAGTCCCCTCTGCATTTTCTTTGAAAACAGTCTTTTGCTGAACCTGGGCACATGCTGATTCAGCTAGGCTCTCTCTCTCTCTCTCTCTCTCTCTCTCTCTCTGCAGCATGGGGTGGGTGTTGCTGCCACCCCAGGCTGGCCATCTGGGCTCAGGTCCCCATGTAAGCACTTTACCCACTGACACTCCCCAAGCCCCATTGATCCCTTCTTAAGTTAGAAACCGAATAAACACTTCCCAAGGTTGCTCCTTGTCGGTGTTTGATCACAATGTGAAATGCAACCAGCATAGCTCCCACGGATCAGGGAAGTCAGGGCTGGGGTTGTGGCTCAGCTGGTAGAGCGCTTGCCCAGACCACACAAAGTGATGGGTTTGATTCCCAGTGCTGCATTAACGAGAGTGCCTATAGTCTAAGCACTTGGGAGGTAGAGGCAGGAGGTTCAGAAGTTCAGAGGCTGTGGTGGGAGAGGTGGTACAGTGGTTGGTCACTTCCTACTTTTGGAGAGTTTGTTTCCACCCATAGAGGGAGACTCACATAGCCTCCAACTCCCAGCTCCAGGGTGTCCAGCACCCTCTTCGATCTGCCATGGTACCCGCACACACCCACACAGACACACACCTATACACAGAATTTAAAAATAAATATTTTGTTGTTGTTGCTGTTTTTAAAGATAGTCAAGGCCATCTTTGGCTACATACATAGTGAGTTCAAAGCCAGCCTGGGCTACATGAGACCCTGTCTCAAAACAAAACAGAAACTTCTGAGCAGTGTGGCACACACCTATAATCTCAACCCTCAGGAGGCTGAGGCAGGAGGATTGTGAGTTTGAGGCCAGCCTGGGTTGCACACTGAGACCCGGTCTCAAAAGGAAAAGAACGAATTCTGTCTTCTCATCTCACAAATGAAACTGGCCCTCGACTTGGAGTGACGCAGAATGTAGTGAACACATTAGCAGCCTTCTTAACCTGCACATCTTCCGTGTGTGTCTGCCTCTCTCTTGGCCCCACCACATGGACGAACACAACTAGCGGTCCAGGCAAGCACCCTGGGAACAGCTCCCCCTGCCGACTCAGCCCAGCCGGCGGCTTCCACTCTGCAGGTTCTGCCGGCGGAGTCACCCCTGGGGTGTTCTGTAGGGGTGCTGAATTTGCACAGCCTGGTCCAGGGGCTTTCAAGACTCTCAGTCACCCTGCAACCCAGACCGCCCACCCCCAAGTCTCGGCGCCTTTCCTGCCCAAGCCCCACTCTCACTGGTGAGGATGATAATGCCGGTGATGAACAGCACTGCCGCTACCAGCAGCCCGCGTTTCCGGAGAGTTGAATCATCTGTGGAGAAAGAAATGGAAGTATTGGAGGTATGAGGTGGTGGTGGTGGTGGTGGGGTCTTTGTCTTTCCTCTCCACATAGTTCCAGCCGTGTGTGCGTGTGTGTGTGTGTGTGTGTGTGTGTGTGTGTGTGTGTGTGTGTGGTGCGGGGGCGAGGGGTGGCGGGTAACTTACCGTAGTAGAAGGGGTTTTTCTCATTCGAATCTAGAGGGGACAGATAAACGTGAGTCAGAGCTGGGCGGAGGTTTGGGGAGTGAACGAGTGAAGTGGAGAACTAGGCGGCACCTGAGACTCAGCCTCCCAAGGAGGACTTAAGACCAAAAACGGAAGTTCTCGCCATGACATGCCACGTGGCCTCTACCTTGCCTACTCAATGGGTCTCACTCTTGGCACCCACTGGCCTCCCTGCTCCTGAGTCCAACCTGACACCTGCTCATCCCAGGTCCCTTCGGTAGATACCCACAAGGCTCTTGGCACTCCCTACACCGGAAAGCCTTCCTTGATCATGTGAATGAGACCCTCCCTGACCAGTCTTTAATCCCTAATTTCGCTCTGTCTTTCTGGATGACAAATTTAAAACCACCTGATATATAAGTATTCCAACTATTATCTGCTGTCTTCTCCCTACTGAAGTGTCAGTTTCAGAGGGTCTCACTATGTAGCCCAGGTTGGCCTCAAACTTGCAGCCATCTTCCCTCTCTGTTTCCCAGGTGCGGAGAATTACAGGAACGTGCCACCATGCCCATCAATAGAAGAGCTTCTTGTTTGTCCTGTTTGTGGCTGCCTGGCACACACATGTGCTCAGCACACAGATGACTGGGTGACATAGGCAGATGGCATATGGGGCATTCTCTTCTTAATTTTACTTTATTTTATTTATTTTTTTTTTTTTGGTTTTTCGAGACAGGGTTTCTCTGAATATCTCTGGCTGTCCTGGACTCGCTTTGTAGACCAGGCTGGCCTCGAACTCACAAAGATCCGCCTGCCTCTGCCTCCCAAGTGCTGGGATTAAAGGCGTGCGCCACCACCGCCCAGCTTAATTTTACTTTAATTAAAACTTTTGGACCCAGGGTCTGCCCTGTAACCCACATAGGCCTCACGTGCTCACTTTTCCTGTGTCTGCCTCCCGAGTTCTGACATCTCGCCAGGGTTGGGGTCTTCTACAGCCTTTGTCTCAGCTCAGCTCCTTTCCTTACATCTGCTAAGAACATCAACTGTCCAGGTTCTGGGCTGTTTCCCAGCCTTGAGGTGGGGAACAGGGCTCCAATGATCAATCAGAACAGCCCAATTTCAAGTTCTCATTGGGTCAGACAAGGACATGTGATCTCAGCCAGGCCAATGAGAGTCAATTCCAGGCTTTGGGTAGGCCTTATGGGAAAGAGTAGTGTATCTCCCAGTTGCTCAAGTATGGGGCATCTCTGCTACCAGGAAGGAAAGGGAATGAAGACAATAGAGGCGCAAGGGAGCAGTTCAGACACATTGACAATGCTTAAGTCCCTTGATCTAGCTACATCTGATACCCTATCTTCGGATTTTACAGAATTGAGCACTGCATCTTTTTTTAAAGGTTTATTTTGCAGCTGAAAAGCCCCTTCTTTAACAAAGGGAAGCCACAATTCCACTTCTCAGCACCAGTCCAGCAATGGGGAAAGAATGGCCAGTCAGCTCATCTACTGCACTGGGGTGAGGCATGCTGGAACGATCCAGCACCAGACTTACTTGCTACCAAGTAGCTTCATCAAGGATCTGGTCATCCTTAAAGAAGCATTGAGCTTTAACTCAGAATCCTCCAAATATCTTCAGACACACTACACACACACACACACACACACACACACACACACACACACACACACA
>CAJQZJ010000817.1:255358-274230 GCA_907164525.1 Lophiomys imhausi | reverse complement strand
CACACACACACACACACACACACACACACACACACACACACACACACGCACACTGAGAGTTTATTATCAATTCCCCAGGAAGGTGCTTTAAGAAAAGTACTTGGGGGAATGCTGACCCAGAACAGAGGAAATTAAACAAAAACCAGAGGCTGCTGCTGTTAGCTGGGGCACTACCTGTCTTGCTGTTTGTGTGTGTCCCAGGATCTGTCACTGGATTTGGGGGATCCATTCCTGTCCGTTCCTGGGTCTCGGTTTTGGCCACTGTCTGGCTTTCTGTGACTTCTACTAGAGTCAGAAGAAAAGGAGGGGAGGGTGAGAAGTGTTGGAAGAGATGTGTTCAGCCCCAGAACTGCCCAGCAGGGCTCCCTCCTCATAATGGTACACCATGCTAAAACACCAACCAGATGTCACTTTGTTGGAACAGAGTGGGGACTCTTTGAACACTGCAGGAGAATGAAATGTGTGCCCACTACCAGGACTACTTTTCTTTCAAAACGAAACAAAACAGGGTCTCGCCATGCAGCCCAGGTTGGTCTAAAGCTTTTCATCCTCTTGCTGCAGATTCCTGTGTGCTGCCATATAACAACTTTTATTTATTATTTGGGGGATACTAGGGATTGAACTCAGAACCTGGTACATAATAGTCACGGTACCACTGAGCCTCCCAGCCCCTCACTAGGGGATTCTAGGCAGGAGCTCTGCTACTAACCCACGACCCCAGCCCCTGACTGGGGGATTCTAGGCAGGTGCTCTACCACTGAGCCACATCTCCAGCGACACTAATCTTTAACTGAAGAAATTACAAGAAACACTCTAAACTATGTTATACTCCAAGAAAAAGTATAATTATTACTTGAAAAAAAAAGTTCTTAAAAGAGATACAGATCTGCACGGAAGCTATGGCAGAGCAGGAGCTGCTGGGAATGTCTGTAAAGATCTATTGTTCAACTTTTGAAAATGGGTCAATTAAAAAAATGTTTTTAAGTCAACGAAATTGAATGCCAGAAAGACACAGGTGGCACATGCTTGTAATGTCAGCACTTCAGACGCTGAGGCAGGAGGACTGACCTGAGTTTAAGGCCACCCTGGGTTACAAAGCCGTAATGTCTGGACAAAATAAATAAATCATAGAGTGGGGCTGGCTAGGGTCCAGAGCTGTGGTGATCTGAAATGAGTAAGGAAATATCGATGTCAGAGGAAGGGATGTATGTGTGGGCCCTGACCTTACTCTGCCCCATTCCACTCACCATCAGCTTCACTGGTTGGAATGGGAGGGGTGGGCTGGACTTCTAGGATGGTTTTATCTGGAACTGGGGTAAAAACAGGGTCTGAGAGAAAGAAGACATGAAAGGGGGGCAGCAGAGAATTTCCGCAGGTGAAGACTGGAGAGTTTCCATAGCAACTCTATTTTTTTTTCTTAAACGTCCGTATGTGTGCAAGGCAGGCAGAGGTAATCTCCAATGTCTTTCCTTAAGGGCCATCCACTTTTGCATCCTTGAGACAGGCTCTATCATTGATTTAGGACTCCCGAAGTAAGCTAGACTGGCAAGCCCTGGGGATCCACCTGCTTCCCCGCCTCTCCACCTTGAGGTTTATACTCGTGTGCTGTTATGCCTGGTCTCTTATGTGAGTTCTTGGGGATTGAACTGAGGTCCTCATACTTGTGACGTTAGCCCTCCAATGAATGCTTTCAACCACATTTTGAGGTGGTAAGAGGACTCCAGGCCCCTTAATGAGCCCTCAGACAGGATGCTTAGGTCTCCCCTGCCTCCAGACCCCTTAGCAAGAGTCAGAAGCTGTTCCTAGAAAATGGTGTTTGACTCCGTTTTCCAAACCCCTCTGACCGAAAGTCAGTACCACCTGCTCTAATAAGAGCCCCTGGCCTGGGCAGAGAGGGATCCCTGTCATCCCAGCACCAGGTGGTGGATCTTGGTTGAAGAATCCTCCTCCCCTGACATGAAATGGGGCAACTGATAATAGGGAAAGATTGAACTTCCCCTGGCTTTAGAATTTCCTCAGCGAGAAGCTGACTTGGGATGAACCCCACGCAGAGGAACCAGAAGCAAGAGTTGGTGCTAGGTTCCTGACTAGCATTTAAATGCCTAGATCAAGCCATGCCTTAACCTTTACCCCTGATTTTTTTTTTTTCTGTCAGGTACACAAATGTAAATTTCTCTGTTAGGTCCAAGTGTGTTGGTGTTGATACTGGAAATGAGAATTTTACAGATCTGCCTGGAATTCCTTACCTGGGGCAGGAGTATTCACAGTTGTGTCCACTTCAAAATCATATGTGGCCTTTTCTGGTGTCTGCCCTGGGGAATCAAGGCTGAGTGGTCAGGAAGGAGCCCCTCTCACTCCCCTTCTCATGTCTTCTGTCCCGCCACGCCTGACCCTCTGATGTCCCGGGGGAACCAGCTTTGACTGGGTCACTCCATGGTCCACAGAGTGATTTCGGCCTACTACTGCTCCAGGACCTTTGCACACCCTTGCAGGATAGCCTCACCGAGACTCCAGGTGCTAGGGGTCAGCCAGGGCCAGGGAGCCTATTCCTCTCCCAACCACTTCCTCCTGGCCACTCACTCGCCTCTACGGCTCCTTTGCCTCATCTGAAAAGTGGGGGATAATGACTGACTACGTGTAGACTGCTAAGGAGGGAAGGGGCTTTCTCCTCACTGCTTCATAGGCTAGACTCCAGTCTCCTCCCACTGGGGTGCCCAGCAGCCTCTCTCCTGACTCCAGCCTGTGAACACTGGAGTCAGGACAGACCCTGCAGACTCAGAGCCCGAGGAGGCGTCTGCACCTCATTCTAGGAAAAGTCAAAAATTTCACCTGGTCCCCAAGTTCCCCTGCCTTCAGTCTCAGCTCTTCTCATGGATTTCACCCCAACCCAGCTTTCCAGTGTCTCTCCTCATTGGGCTCATCTCCATTCATGCCGGCAGCTCCTTCCTCCTCCCGTGTCCCTGTGTTTGCTCATTGCGCGTCAGTTTCCCATCCACACAATGGAACTAATTAAACATGAGTGGGCTAAAGCACAAGACAGCAAGTACCCACCTGGGCTGTCCCCCTTTGAGAAGTGCTTTCCAGGCAAGGGTGAGGGTCTCCTACGAGACTCGCCCCAGCTGGACCCCTTTACCTGACTGTGTTCTCAGAAAACGCAACAGTTCTGCTTTGCAGGGAGCCTGGGGTTTCCTGGCTGCCGAGTAGAAAACTGACACCAAGCGCCCAGCCAAGCCAAACTCAGCAAGTTCTTCTCAGAGGTGAAAGGGAGGATGCTCAGCAGGAAAGGCTCCAGCCAGACCCTCTGGAAACAGCCACCCACCCGAGGTCTGAAGTGTCCAAAGAGGGTGCAACCCAGAGCCTGCCTAGCCATCCCCACTTCCTGGATCCAGTTCACTAGCGGGGGTGGGGGTGTGTGAGAAAATGGTACAGACCATTCGAGTCACCCACCTAGCCACCCACGGGGGTGGGGCGCTGGGCTGTAGTGTTTGTGTCTTAACTTACCTCGGCTCTGCAAAATCAGGGCGACAATGGTGAGGAGACACCGGCTACTGGACGGTGACATCTGTGGGGTAAGTAGAGGCAAAGGTGAGCGAGGCAAAGCCCCTTGGAAGCCCCCATAGCCTCCTCAGAGCAGGCCCCTAGCCTTAAGGACCCTATGGTATTTGCCTCTGGAAGGGATGCTTTTTAGAATCCAGAGTCCCAAGCCACCACCCGCTTCTTCCACGAGCTGATCCCCAAAGAAAACCAGAAGCGTCAGGTGAGCCTGGCCTCCTGACACCCCTGAGGCAAAGAAACCGCTCCCTGCTCCTGAAGCTGGAGGTGACCGTCCTCACCAGTAGTTCCCAGGGAGAGGAAGCCAGGGGCCCAGAGGCGTCTGTTCCCTCGAGGGCCAGGAAGGGAACAGGAAGGGTGACTAATGCGAGGCTGCACTCAGAGGAAAAAGTGAGCTGGTGTCCGGCTGCCCAGCAAGCACCACGCTGAGAAGATCTTAGAGGAACCCTTTTGCCCGGGGACGGAGGCGCTCTGGGGAGACTGAGGTAGCAGGGGTGCCCACACGGAATGCGAGGCAGAGAGGCATTGAGATCCCCGCTCCCAAGCTGATTCCCACCTGCGTGCGTGGCCCTGAGGAAAAAGGTAGAGGAAAGGAGGGACTTACATCCGTGCCCAGGGTCTCTAGCCTGGAGTGTGAGAGTATCGCGTGGGAGCTGCCTCTGGGCGGAGGGTGTGGCTAGGGGCGCGGGCGCAGGCAGGCGGGGACCAGAGCGGCTCAGTCATTTCCTCTCCGGTTTCCAGGCCCCACAGGCAGGGGTGGGAGCTGGAGAGGTGGAGGACGATGGGGGACTGAGGGCGGTGGCCTCCACTCGAGGGTCTGAGGGACGCAGATTGGGGACAAGGGTGCAGAAAAGAGAAGATCCCTTGGGTATGTGTGGAAGGATGTGGTGAGAGGGGGAGACCCTAGGGGGAGAAAGAGGAGGAGGCGACAGGACAGCCACCTCAGCCTCCCACCCAGTCCTCTTGGGTGCCCACAGACGACAACATACAGACAGAACGGGACGAAAAAAACCTAATGCACATTTATTAAGCTCAAGACGTGGACCCTGAGGGACAGCTGGGAGGATCCTGGAAGAGACCAGGAGATGCAAGAGGGAGAGACACGAGGATCCCAGGGGACTAGGGACAGACTCCTGGATCCCAGGAGCTGGAGGCCTGAGTCTGGGTCTGGGGTACAAGTGGGCTCTTTGGGGGATCGTCGTTGCCGAGGCCTGGAGAGGGACAGAGTGGTGCAGTGGCTCCGGCCTTTGGGTGGGTATGGCGGCTCATTGGGGGCGTGCTCCCTGGCGCCAGGCTGGGTCCCCACCGCCTTCACCGGGTCCTCAGGCTCCTGCGCTCCGGCCAGGGACAGCAGTGGAGATCTGCAGAGAGTCCTACACACCACCACCTCCAGGGGCTGAGACCAGAAGAGAACACACTTTAGTGACCCAAGTGGGGAAAGAACCAGAGTCCAAGGATGGCCACCCTCTGGCTAGCCCTAGGGAGACCTCATGTCCTGGTATCTGGTCACCACGGGGACATCTTCGTTGCTGCTGTCCGCCCCATCTCGAGCCACGCAAAAAGGGAACACCGTTGTGATGGACACCCAAGGCCGACCTGGGTGTTCCTGAGGACTACACCTCCAAGTTCCTTCTGTACATATTCTCAGCAAAACCTGGGCATCTAGCAGGTATCCTCCAGGCCTCCACTTCCCCTCCAAGACTACCTTTGTTCTCCTGCCCCAGCTGAGGCTGGCTCAAACACCTGCAACCACCCTTCTCTAGCACCACAAAGAGATGTTACGTCTCATTAAGAAGAAGGGGAGGGCCGGGCAGTGATGGCGCACGCCTTTAATCCCAGCACTTGGGAGGCAGAGGCAGGCGGATCTTTGCGAGTTCGAGGCCAGCCTGGTCTACAAATTGAGTCCAGGACAGCCAGGACTACACAGAGAAACCCTGTCTCGAAAAACAAAAAAAAACAAAAACAAAAAAAAAAAAAGAAGGGGAGGTAGGGTAGGGGGAAGGGTTGAGAGGGCGGGATTCAGAGGAGGGGGGGTGTAAAATTATAAATAAATAAATTTAGTTATACAAAAGCTATGAAACATGGTAAAATTTCTCAGTCAGCCTTCCCATCTAAACTAAGGGGTCCTATAAGCATCACTTTTTTTTTTTTTTTTTTTTTTTTGAGACAGGGTTTCTCTGTATAACAGCTCTGGCTGTCCTGGACTCACTTTTGTAGACCAGGCTGGCCTCGAACTCACAGAGATCCGCCTGCCTCTGCCTCCCAAGTGCTGGGATTAAAGGCATGGGCCACCACCACCCGGCTAAGCATCACTTCTTTTTCATAAGATTTTTCCTCCCTTGAGACAGGGTTTCTCTGTGCAGCCCTGGCTGTCCTGGAACTCACTCTGCAGACCAGGCTGGCCTTGAACTCAGAGATCTGCCTGCTTCTGCCTCCTGCTGGCATTAAAGGTGTGTGGCACCACTACCCAGGCTTTCGTAAGATTTTAATGGGAAGTCAGCCTACTGGCTCACACCTGTAACCCCAGTACTCGGGGAGGCTGAGGCAGGAGGAGGGCAGTGAGTTCTTACACAGCCAGGACTAGAGTGAGACACCCACTGTGAAGAGTATTTTACTCCCCAAAAGTCCTTTGAAAGGAGGTAGTTCTGCTAAAACAAACAAACAACAACAACGTAAACCCCAAAGTCCTCTACATGCACTCCTCACAATATTTTTTTCTTTTTTCTTTTTTTGGTTTTTCGAGACAGGGTTTCTCTGTATAACAGCTCTGGCTGTCCTGGACTTGCTTTGTAGACCAGGCTGGCCTCGAACTCACAGAGATCCGCCTGCCTCTGCCTCCCAAGTGCTGGGATTAAAGGCGTGCACCACCACGCCCGGCTTTCTCTTTTTTTTTTTTTTTTTTGAGACAGGGTTTCTCTGTGTAGCCCTGGCTATCCTGGACTCACTTTGTAGACCAAGCTGGCCTCGAACTTGCAGAAATCTGCCTGCCTTGGTCCTCACAATCTTTATCCTTCCATTTGCCCCTACCCTACCCTATGACTGCCCAGCCCATCTTTATCCTCTTCCTGTCCCTGTGCTTTGACCCCCCCCCATTTGACCCTCCTTCTCCTCTCCTCTCTTCTCCACCAGCTTCCTCCTCCCCACCACTTCCTTCCAACTGAAATCTTTTTTCTTTTTCTTGTTTGTGAGACATAGTCTCACGTAGCCCAAGTTGCTCTCAGACTCTCTCTCTGTGGCTAGGAATAATCTCAAACTCTTGATTCTCCTGCTTCTACCTCCAGAATGTTGAGATTATGGACAGGCACTGGCACTGTGTCCAGTTTAGTTTTCTCTGGGGATTGGACTCAGGAAGGCCTCAGGAGGGCCTCAGGAGGGCCTCAGGAGGGCCTCAGGAGGGCCTCAGGAGGGCCTCAGGAGGGCCTCAGGAAGGCCTCAGGAGGGCCTCAGGAGGGCCTCAGGAGGGCCTCAGGAAGGCCTCAGGAGGCAAGTATCCCAGGCAACATTCCCTCCCTACCCTCATCTTTTTTTTTTTTTTTTTTTTTTTTTGAGACAGGGTCTCACTATGTAGACCTGACTGGCCTGGAACTCACAGAGATCCATTTTTCCTTGCTCCCACCCTACTCCAACTCCCCAGTGGTGGGATTAAAGCTATACACCACCACTCCTCACCTCCCATCCTCACCTCCTACCCCACCCCCGCTTTAAATCTGTATTCTGTGCTTCTTCTGGTTGCCTTTTTTCAGCAGCCTGCCTTCTCTTCCCTCCATCTCCTTTCTCTCTCCTGCCCTTCCTTTCCCTTGTGGGCCCACTGGAAAGTAGAGAGGAAGGCTTGTGTGGGTGTCCCAGGTGCGAGCCTCTTCCATCCTCTCAGACTTCTCCAGACACACCCCACCCACCAAGCTTTCTGAGACTTGCATTTCTTTGGGACCTCCTTGAGATACTGCTGGAATTCTGCTTCTGTACCTTCAGCCTCAGTGGGACCTAGAATCTGCTGCAACCTGGTGGGCCCCCAGACTCCGGATTCCCCCAGGTAGCCCTCTAAGACTGCTAAGGAGGTCCACCAGAACCATGCTCACCTGAGGAGGGCAGTTCTGACTTACAGGATTTGCATGTTGGGCTGTGGAGGGAGAGAGGAGAAAGCTTAGCAGGGTGCAGGGCAGCCTCCCCGGGCCCTATGTTAGGGGTCTCCATCCCAGTTCCCCAGGATGCCTCACCTCTCAGACCTGGAGTCTGCCTTCCTGCACTTCACCTTCTTGCCTGTTATGAGAGAGACAGATGCAGATGGGGGCAGGAAGGGACAGGGAAAGGCAGGCAGAGAACCTTCTCAGGTAAGGACAGGGTAGGACCAGCAAGAGACCCTCAAAGTTAGGGACCTTTGCAAGTAAGGGCAGGGTGGAGTGGGCAGGAGACCTTCTAAGATGAGGACACTCACAGGGTGGGGACCCCCCAAATGGGGAGGGCACTTACTGAGGATGATGATGATCCCCAGCACGAACATGATAGTGGCCAGGGTCATCCCCACAGTCTGCACGGTGGCATAATCTAAGGGAGACAGGGGGACTTCAGGGCAGGGAAGCCTCAGGCCAGCAGTCCAACAGGACAGAAAAGCTGTCCCCTGAGCCTCTGTCTCCATCAGAGACTAGAGGAGAGTCCAAACTCTACTGGGCCAGCCTGAAACCTCTGTGCCTTGTTACCTCCCACCCTCCATCCCAATGCTTCCCTCCTGGATTCTCACACGAGACACTAAAGACCATCAGTGCCCCTTCCCAGATCCCCATCTTGGTCCTGTCCTCCACAATCAAGGCCTGGACTATCCCTATAGACCTTTCTATGGTTTTGCTGTTCTGTCCCCATCTCCCTCCCACAGCCATAAAAACCCTGTTACTTCTAGACAGAGCAGGGGCCTCCTGGGGCCTCTCTACTGCCCTCCATAGTATTACTGGCAAAACCCAAGGCAAATCAGGATTCAAACCTCAGAATCATTTTATGACTCTCCCCAAGTTGCTTCTCTGGTTATTTCAGCGCATAAACCCATAGTCCTGGGGTCAATAGAGTCAGTAGTCAACGGAGATGGTGAGTACTATTTGTTACTGAGGCAGGCAGCAGCCTGGTTTGACTGACACAGCCCATCTAGCACTGATGTAATGGTGAGAGTCCTTCAGTGGATGACCTAGTCCTGATCCTACTCAGGCTTCACACACCCCTCTCTTCCCATCAGCCCTCTGTCTGGCCATATAACCCTCCCTGTTCCTAGAGCATGCCAGCAGTCCTGACTAGGGACCTTTGCACCAGCCACTTTCTCTGCCCAAAGGTGCCATGTGCTTGACTTCCTCACCAACCTGTGGGTTTAACTGAACCATCCCATTTAGCAGTCTCATGGCACCAGCTCTCTCTAACCCCATTCCCTCTTACAAAGTCTCCTTCATAAGTATTTTTTGCTTTGAGACTGGGTCTCACCGCACACTTCAAACTGACCTCAAACTCACCATCCCTCTGGCTCAGCCTCCTGAATGTTGGGAAGAATTATTCTTGCCTCTTATACATGTGTGACATGAGGCTGGTGGGGCAAAAATTCTGGTCTGGAAACCTCCCCATGGTATCTCCAGAGCCTGGCACAGGGCCTGGTACCTGGCACACACAGGCTACACATGTAATTGTAGGGAGGAGACTGTGGAGAACTTGGTGT
Source organism: Lophiomys imhausi (assembly GCA_907164525.1). NCBI lineage: Eukaryota > Metazoa > Chordata > Mammalia > Rodentia > Muridae > Lophiomys > Lophiomys imhausi. The sequence continues at coordinate 264,992 of CAJQZJ010000817.1, read as the reverse complement.
GTACACCCTGGATCTATCTGTCCTTCAGCATCTAGCTCCAACGCTGGGACAAGGCACTCATCAACAAACAGAAATTGCTTACAAAAACAAAAATCACACACACAAATTCCCAAGTCATGGCAGGGTAAGGTGCAGCTGATCCTGCTGGGGACTTAACGACAGCCTCCTAGTGAGCAGTCAATATCTGATCCAAGGCCAGAAGGAGCCTTAGCTCACTGTGTAGAGAGCTGGCAGCCGTGGTAGTGGTGCTGGTGGTGGTGGTGGCAGAAAGACCAGTAAGTCCAGAGGCCTTGAGGTAGTAAGGATCTTGGCCTATGAGAGGGACTGTATGCATAAGCAAAGACAGGGGGACTGGGACTGGGCAACAGAAAGAAGAGGAATTCAAGGTAGATTTCAGATCTGCCAGAGTGTCTTCTTGGAGGTTACAGAAAGATGCTATATCTATAACTCTTTCCATAGTCCTCATCAGTGGGAATCATTACTACATCTTATTTGGGGGGGAGGGGTCCAGAAGCAAAGTTGCTTGCCCTAGGCCACACAGCAAGTGAGTGTGTAAATCAAGATTTGAACCCCAGAGTCACATTATAACTCTTCCCAAGTTGCTTCTCTGGTCATTTCAGTGCACAAGTCCATAGACGTGGTCATAATCCATGGAGATGTTGGGTACTATTTGTTACTGGAGCGGGCAGCAGCCTAGCCTGACTGACACACTCCATCTAGCTCTGATACAAGGAATGCATTTGCTTTTCCCAGCTCTCATCCTACTCTCCAAAAAGGAAGCCTTAGGTTGGTGCTTGCCAACCCCAGTTAATCTCTGCTCTCAGCCCAAGAAGAAAACAGGCTTCACAAGGCTCACAGTCCTCATCAGGGGCTGGGGATGGTAGAAAACCACCTCCCATCTCCAGTCTGCCTCTGCCCCCCAAAGACCCTCTTCAGTGAGCCATAGTCACAGCCACTTGGCTGGTGGCCCATGTCTGTAGCCCCAGTTGAAGCCACCCACCCCTCCATTCTAGTCCTAGGCTAGAATTCCCAGCACAAGATCCAACACTCACCGTAGAAAAATGGGTTCGTTTCTTCAGGACCTTTGGGGAAGAAGACAGAGAAGGAGGGGAAACGTGTTTCAATATTGGTTTTCTGAACATCTTTGAGGACCAAGATGGACCAAGTGCTCCTTTTTGGGGCTTGTAGTAGGGGATCCTTCACTGCTGGATGATACCACCTTTCAGTAGAGCACATAGGATGATCTCTGGATCCATTCACTCCATCAGTCAGTATCATTCCTTTATGTAGTACACAACCCACCCCAATTGTGCACAGAGGTCCTGGTCCTAGACCCTAAGGGAGTGCTGATACATGCCTTGGGGTCATTCTCTCTTTCTCTTTCTCTCTCTCTCTCTCTCTCACACACACACACACACACACACATACACACACACACACACAGAGAGAGAGAGAGAGAGAGAGAGAGAGAGAGAGAGAGGACCTATCAGAGCTCAGTCTCACAAGAGGACCACCAGATGGATGCCTTGGCTTAGCAAAGAGTCCCTCAACCTTCCCACCCATCCAAGGGGCCCTGAAGTCATGAGGCCGCCTCCTGCAGCTGCTCTCCAACCATCAAATCCAGTATGGATAGTTGTGCTGATAATTTTTTCTGTCACCTAAGACACCAACAGTTTTGAGAGTCCACATCAATCTTTTGGTAGCCATACTCCTCTGTAAATGGATCTTCTCCATCCCATGGAGGAAAATGATCCTTAGTGAATTCCCCCCTAGACTCAGAAGTGTGTGTGTGTGTGTGTCCTTTTCTCATCTCTCACCTTTGCCTTAAACCCCTTCCAGCAGGACAAGAGAACCAGGCATGGTGGCCCACACTTAAACCACAGTGCTTGGAGAAATGAGAGGAAATAGAGACATCAAGGACAGCCTGCCTGGGCTACAGGGAGACACTTCCAGGGGTAGGGGGAGCTCAGAACATCTTTTCAGTGTAAGATGGCCACCCTGGCCAGTCATGGTAACACATGCCTTTAATCCTAGTACTAGGGAGGCAGAGGAAGGTGGATCTCTGTGAGTTAGAGACCAGCCTGCTCTACATAAGTGAGTTTCAGACCAGCAAGGGTTACATAGTGATGTCTTTAAAAATTAAATTAAAAGATGTCCACCCAGGAGCTGCCATATTCCTTTTGCAGCTCTTGTCACATTCCTCCCTGTCTACAGCAGAATTCTGGAGCTTGTGCCACTAGAGAGGGAGCTGGGTAATGGCCTTGATGTTTCTCTCCCCCTTTTTCGGTTCTATTGGGTCTGGGTGGGGCTGTGCCTTTAGATTTGACCAATGAATGTTCAAGATGGTGAGTGCTTCAGTTGTCTTATGTGGAGACCCTCTTGCCTCCATCTACATGTCCGTAAGTGAGCAATGCATGCTAGTAGTGGTCTTCCTCCACTGAGACTTTTGGTACTATTTGTTGCCGATTCTACCCAGAGCCTAAACTGACCGATACAGCTGGCTATGAGGCAAGACCTTAAATAGCTCTGGTTTGGATGGTGTGTCCTTCCCAGATCTCTTGTCCAGTTTCTAAAGAAATCCTGGTTTGGTGTTGATGTGTCTTCAACATTTGTCAACCAAGTCGTTGTTTGGGGAATGCGATTTAGTTTTGCTTTTTGGAAAGGATCTCACTATGTGGTCCAGGCCAGTCTTAAACTCATATTCCTCTTGCCTCTGCCTCCAGAGTTCTGAGTTGACAGCATGCAACACCACACCTGCCTGCTTCTTCTCTTCACTTCAGGTCAAGAGAGGAAAAAAATACTAATTTTCCATTTGTGGTGGTGATTAAAAAATAAAGCCCACAAACATTTATTAAAAGAAGCTGATCCTCTGGAGAAAAACTCTTAAATAAACAGCAATAAAAGGAACATTTTAGTAGGGCAAAACTCAGAAGCATACAGCTGGGACACAGTGCTTGAGGATTAACTGTGCTGCATTTTAGCTTTGCTGCCAGAGGGTGGGCAATTGGTCTCTGCAGTTCAGCCTTGCTCTCAAGAAGTTTTCTGGAATGAATGAATGAGTGAGTGACTCAATATATGAATGAATGAATGAGAGGGCCTCCTAGGCTGCAGGTGATTGCACCAAAAATGCAGGTATTGGTTTCCCATACACCCCTTCTCCAGGTGACTGGCTGTTCCAGAATCTTCCTGAGATCCTGTCAAGGATCCCAGGCGGGTCCCTGCTCACAGCAGTCCCAGTCTTCAGGGTGTGGCTGAGTTAAAGGTGGAGCCAGGAGGCAGGAAAAGCAATGTACACCACTCTTGGCAAGTTGCCAGAGAGAAAGATGAGGAAGGAGGTGGTTGCTATGGTAATCAGGGTATCTTTGGAGGTGGTGGGGTCCTGACGTTTCAGGCTGAGTGGGGTCCTGTGTGAGGTTTGGGGGTTGGGCCAATCTTTCCTCCCCTCTCTGCCCCTGCAGACCTGGCTTCTGGCCAAGCTGAGTATCTTCGCTCCCCCAAATAAGGACCTAGAGACCCAGATATGCCCACATCTCCATTCTGCTCACCCCGATTCTCCCTCCTGTTCTCTAGCCAGGACCGCATCTCCCTTCTCGCCTTCAACAATTCATTAATTCGTTTCAGTAAGCCGCCTGCGAAGAATGCACCCAGCTTTTCCTCCCCCGGGGGTTTCCCAAGGTTTCCTGCGGTCCCCTATCAGACTGTGACAGGGAAAAGGGGATTGGCGAAGCATCTGCCCTCCCACCTCTACCCGTCTGCTGTCATCGATCCTGCTAACCACCATCTCTGCGAAAAAGAAGCCCTGGGCTCCCGCCAGACCCCGCTGGTTCAGCCCTGCTCCATCTCTCTGGGGTGGCTCCCAGACTCTGCAACCCCTCACCCCGCCCCCGCCCTGTCTGGGATTCTGCAGCTAGGGCTCCGTACAGCAACCCCCCTAACCCCCGCCTTCTGGAAAAGAGGAAAAGAAGGTGCTGTGAGAGTGGAATTAGGGTTCCCTCCACCACCAAGGACTCCGCAGCAACCCCAAGTCCTCTGCCCTGACCCCAGCCCCGTTCAAGCATCCTACTCCCTAGCTCATCCGCAGAGGACCAAGCAACGGAGGGGGACATCAGGAAGCTACAGAGCCAGGGAGTGTTTAACCTGGTTAATGGGTGCGATGTGTAAACCCAGTGCGGCTGAATGCGGGGAGACAAGTGTGTCTCCGGGATGAAACCATAAGTACGTGTGGGCTGGGAAGGGGGGTCCCCAACATTCCGTTCCCAGCATGCAGGTTCACTGCAGTGCTGCAGCCCCACCCGTTCCCCCTCCTTCCATACTTGTCTATGCTCCTCTATCTCAGCCCCTCTTCCTTTCTCTGTCTCTCCTCTGAACTCATCGTCTCTGAAATCCTGTCACCTGGGTTTTTGTGCCTCGGCTCTCCCGTGTCTCTTGGTCTCTATCTTTTTCAGGCTTTCTTAGTCCATCTCTGTCACACCACCACCACCACCCTCTTCTCTCTCCCTTCAACCGTCCCTCTGTCCCTTACCACCTGCCTGTCAAGGAATTTAGTAAATAACTACACCATACTAAGGTAATGACCCCCTTAGCTGGCCCGTCTCAGGGTGCTGAAGTCTTGCAGAACCTCTCTGGCTGCAGATTCATCTGCTCCCACCCTTAAACCCCCATCTCTTCCCTTTAGCTTCCACTGCTGTGCTGGACCAGGCACCCGGTTGCCATAGCAACCTGTCGAGCATCCTTTCTCTTGGGACTGTCACTCTCTAATCATAGGTCCCGCACAGGGAGAGGGTGCCCAAGAAACCCCAAGGGGCCTGGAAGAATGTGCTCTTGAGCCTCCGCCCATGACAGGAGCAGATGTCTCCTCTTCGTTTTCCTTTTAGGATGGAATTCTCCCCACACCCTGTCCCCTGAGCTCTTAGATCCTGAATTCCCTCACCTCCTGCCCATCACCCATTCCCCAGGCGACGCTCACCGTTTGTGGGGCTCTGGGTTGGGGTGGCCATGCTGAGCCGGAGCAGGGGGCTGCTGAGTGCTGAGGCAGCGAAGGTGCGGCTGCAGCAGCTGGAAGCAGGACAGACTGATGTGGGGGGGTAAGATGGGGGAGCCTTAGCAGAGTGGGGGCCTGTAGCCAATGGGGGCCCGGAGAGCCCGCCCCCGTCCAGGCCATCCCCCCGCCTCCGCCCCCGCCCACTGCTGACGTCCCGCCCCTTCCCCAAGGGTGGGGGCGCCCCCTGCCGGGGCTAAGGGGGCTCCGGGTTTCCACACAAGAGGCACTGACATCAACCAAGCGCTATCAAGAAGGAAAACCGAGTTTTATTGGAGGTCTGAGCAGCAAGGGGTCCGTGAGTCAGGGCTGAAGCAGGGGATGCTGGAGGTGGCCACAGGCGAACAGCTGGGTGAAGAGAGATGTCAGGTGCCAAGGGGGCTCTGTAGGGGTGAAGAGAGTGTCAACGAGATGCCTCAAACTCTCCTCGTCATGCTCCCACCCTGGCACTGTGCCCCTCTGTCTCCCTCCCTTCCAACCTCTCCTCTCCCTCTTTTAACCCATCAACTGCAGTACCTAGCTGACTTTCCTGGAGCCAGGTGGAGGTCCTATCGCCTGCGGGTGGACAGACCTGAGGGAGACGCAGTAAGTTCTGGGGTCAGGGGGAGTCTGCAGCCGGGGTAACTGCCCCCTAGACCCATCCTGAGCCCAGGAAGAGGGGTTCTTGAAAACAGCTGCCCCGCAAACCCCGCAGTATCCTCGAACTCACGGCGGATGGAGCTGCGGAAAGTTCCTTCCTCTTCGTCGGGTTCCCCAGTTCTGGGAAGAGACAGACAGAGGAATTCGGATGGAACAGGGGAAGCAGCAGTTTCCGAGAAACCCCCAGTGCAGGCTTTATTTCCCGACCCCCACCGTGCCAGGAACGCCCCGCTGCTGTTTCGGGGTGCGGCAGGAGGTGCTCCCAGCCGGTCATGGTGAAGCCCTCAGGGGTGCTGGGGAAGGGACTTGACATTGTTGGGGAGACGGACAGTCACAGGGTCTTGGGAGACGGCCCGGAAGGGACTTAGGTCCAGTGAGTGAACCTAAGTCACCTTAATCCCAGTGCCTCAGTTTCCTCATATGTAAAACGGAATTGATGATGGTGTCCACTTTATCCGGGTAGGATAAGGGGTACATAGTAGGGAAGGAAATGGGGCCCGGCGCGTGATGAGCACTCAAGCATGCTAGAGGGTCGGTATTGAGGCTTTTGTGATAGTCTTAGCACGCAGAAGGCTAAGTGCCTACGTTGCCTGCGCTTTAAAGGTTTATTTCGAGAGGGATCCTGCGTGAGGATCGGGACTGGAGCTATACTGGGCCGCCCTGTGAGGTGATCTCATTTCAGCGCGGCTGCTCCTGCCCAGCTTCGCCTTACCATGCTTGAGTTTCCATCTGTGGGGCTGGTGGGAGCTCAGCCCCCCCACTGGCTGGGCACTGGGCCCAGCAGAGAGGAAGCTTGACCATTGCTCCGGCCCAGGAGCCTGGGTTGGGTTTGGCAGGCACTAGGCGCTTAATACGTGTTCGGCTGCAGGATGGGTGCACTTGCCGCCTCTCCCCACCGCCGCCTCTCCACTGTGGGAAGAGCAAGGGAGGCCCAGAGGGATCACTCACCTCTGCTGTTGGTTGAATTTGCACCGACATCTCTTGCCTGTGGAGTGGGAGGGTATAGGCTGAGTTTCCCTCGCGTTCCGGTATCCTAGGCTCTCCTTCAAACTTGGGAGGCCGCAGGGGGTGGGGCCTGGGGCGGGGCTGGAGGAAGGGTAGGGTGTGGGGTGTGATTGACGTGGGGGTGTGGCCTTGGGGTGGGAGGCGAGGGGAGTGGCTGAAAGTGGAGGTGTGGCCTGTGTGAGGCGAGGCTGGAGTCAGGGTGGGGTGTGGGAGTTGTGGATGGATGTTGAGCTGAGCTGGGCGTGAGTAGGGCAGGCTGTGTGTGTGTCTGTGTGCGCGTCTGTGTGGTGCTGGGAATGGAACTTGGGAAGGGAAGGCTGCAAGCGGGGCAGAGAAGGCAGGTTTAGATACTCACTAAGGATGATAAGGATGCCCAGGATGAAGAGAATCCCAGCGATAGTGAGGCCGCCGATCCGCAGGGTGTGGTAATCTATGGGCAGCCCGGGGAGGGTGACCAATGAGGAAGAGTACAGTATGCAGGGCAAAGAGGAGCAAGGAGAAGAGGAGCCAAATAGGGAAGAGTATGGAGGGCAAGGAGGAGGAGAGGGGAAGAGGAAAGAGCAGAAATGTGAGAGGAGAGGGCACAAGAGGAAGGGAGGGAGGAGGTGGTGGGAAGAGGGAAAGGATGGAGAGGAGGGTGCCACCAAAAGTGGGGGCAGTAGGGGATGGGGCACCTGATACTGAGAAACCAGTCCAAATGAGACAGGAGGTCAAGTAGACTGGCAAGGGAGTCTAAGCTAACCGTAGCAAAAGAGCATTGAGAGAGAGAGAGAGAGAGAAAGAGAGAGAGAGAGAGAATATGGAAACACCCAGTCCCTCTCTCCAAACCCCATAGTAGCTCCCCTCACCATAGGTGAATGGATCAGGTTCCTGTGGAGCTTCTAGAAAGAAAAAGAAAATCAACGTTTGAGTATCTCCTGGGGTCTGTGACAGGGAGAAGCATAAGAGGACCCTTTGGGGGCTCTACCTAACTTCTTGGGCTGGGAGTTTGGGCCACAGACAGGCTGCCAGCCTATTCTATGTGCTGGCACTGACCTAGCACCCTGATATTTGACAGGTTGTTCGTTTACATCACCCAGGGATCTAGCTTCCGTCCACTCCCACTTCTGCCTAACTCAGGCATCTTCCTCTCTCCCCCAGATGACAACCATGACCAGAGCCTGTGGAGGGATTCCTTTAGTTTGAGGTCTCCCACTTGGTTTTCCCTGGGGCAGGGCTTTCTCCTACCTCTGGTACCCACAAGGCTGAATGGGTACCTCCTTTGAACTCACCTGCACTGGCCATGGTGAAGAAACACACGCAGAGAGCCAGGATGTGGCTGGAAGATGCCATTGCCCTAAGGAGTCAGCCAGGATCAAGAAATGTCCTCTCCCCTGCTCTCCTCCCCTCCTAAAAAGGGTCTGAACCCATGGGTTAAGTCAAGAACAGCCTAAGTACTTAATGAAAAAGTGTCAGCCATTCAACCTAGTTGCCCGGAGAAACAGGGGCATTCCCCTGCTTCACAGGAACCATTTCACCAAAACAAGTCCCTAACGGGAATCAGGAGACCACACGGCACACACAACAGCAAGGCAGAGATGGGGAGAGACAAACTTCCTGGGAAGTGGGGGGGATCCCACGGGTCACCCCCTACCATTAGCTGGTCTCAGAGTTCCCTTGTAAGGGAAGCAAGCTGCCTCTGAACACAGGTGGAAATGCTATGAGACAGACAGCAGAACATGCCCAGCCCCACCTGCCCCTACACACCTCAATCAGTGGTCTCTCTGAACCCAAACAGTCCCGGCTCTCCTGCCCTCAGCTGCCTGCCTGCTCTCTCCCTGACCCTGGGTATAAATATCTCCCACTTCACCCGGGAGGAATTTGCTGCACACAGGCCACCATGGCAACAGCTCTCCCCCTTCAACGACTCGGGGGGTCCTGTATAGCACTGCTGGGGTGAGGCTCAGCCAGGAGCCACGTCCCCACGGGCCACCCCATCTCCTTTCCTGGAAGCTGTGAGAAAAGGGTGAAACACCCCTCCCTTTGTCTGCCTCTGGGTGACATCTTTCATAACAAGACATTAGGCCTGTGAGTGACAAGAGGCCCATTCCTGAGAGAAGTCAGATGTTGTTTCAGGGACACACATATGGGGCATGGACACTCTATGTGTAGGTACACACACACACACACACACACACACACACACACACACACACACAGAACAGGCATGGCCGGAATGGGGATAAACAACACCCTCTCCCCAAACTGCTGGCTGGAAGATCGCAGGGTGTAGACATAAGCACGTACTCCTCCTCCGGCCTTCTGTGCCCCCAAACAGTGACAGAAACAGACCTATACAAATGAATATCCAAGCCACATCCCCAGCCCCAGCCAGGGTCTCACACAGCAGCTGCTGAAAAAGGGAGGGGTGACTAACGCTGTTGCCCTGTGCAACCCCTGTCCCCACACTCTCTCCTCCCTCTTGGGTTAGTTAGGCCTGCCTGAGAAGCCACAGGCTGGCCACTCTTGTTCCCAAAATAGGCCTCCCAGCTAGGGGAGCCGAGAGGGCTGGAGGGAGGGCTGGGGGATGCTCACCCCATTCACGTTGTCCCCTGCTGATAGAAGACCCCCAAATGTCCAGCTGTGCACCCTGGCAGCTAAGCACTTTGGACCCCCTGGCCTAGAACTGGATGCGCCACCCCACCCCCGCAGGCTCCCCTCCTGGCCACACCCCACTCTTGCCCTCCCCAACTAGCAATTGAAACTGGAGCCCAGGCTGGAGGGGGGCCAGGGGGCGGCCCCCAGCCCAGACTGTCCTGGCCTGCTAGGTTAACTCTCTCAGCACAACCCCAGGAGCAGCATGTGGCTGCCCGTGGATTAGACTATGGGAGGATACACTTGTGCACGCTCGTGCGCGCACGCACACCACACACACACACACACACACACACACACACACACACACACACACAC
>CAJQZJ010000817.1:225229-251579 GCA_907164525.1 Lophiomys imhausi | reverse complement strand
CACACACACACACACACACACACACACACACACACACACACACACACTGGAGACCTAAAGTCTAAATCAGAGTGACAAAGACAGAAAGACAGATTGCAGGGGGTGGGAAACAGAAAAAGAGAAAGAGAGAGAGAGAGAGAGAGAGAGAGAGAGAGAGAGAGAGATTGACAGAAAATCCCACACTCCAGATACAGGGAGAGAGGGACAGGCTGAGAGAGGGAACTAGAAGACAAGCCAGCCACAGGACAGCAGCGGTCAGCAGCAAGATGGGCAGGCATCACACAGAGATGTAGTGGTCTGGGTCTGACAGGGTGGGGTCGGTGGGAGCCTGGATGGGGGCAGGGGGCATGGGAGGGACAGGCATTCTGTTGTTGCTGTTGGCCGGGGCTGGAGCAGGAGTGGCCTGGAGTCTCCCCAAGGGAAAGTGTCCTCCATGCTGCTCCTGCTCCAAAGAAAGTACCCTGTGTGAGGGCTCCCCCGAGCTACCTGAGAGCTTCTCCGCCACGCTTCTGTCACTGTGAGTGCCAGGCCCTGTGAGGGCCAAATGGGAGGGAGGAGACCTGAGACTCCAGGTTTGGGGTGGGGTGCTGGGACTCTCAGAATACTAGATCCCAAAGAATTCTGGGATGTCTGAAAGATTTGGACAGGTGCAGACTGGGGGTGTCCCAAAGGGCAGGGGGAGCAATGGGGACCCTGGAAGTGCAATATCCAGGGGCTGAGAGCTGCCAGGCACCTGGGCCCCGTGTGGAGGGCAGGGATGGAGTGCAACAGGGGACACCCGCAGGCCAACATGGCAGGCCAAGGCCTCCAGGTTAATCAAAGGCCCTGATTTGAGAGGAGGAATTGGAATGGCTTTTCTGCTCACTAATTTCTGCCCCGTGTCCCCAGATCACTCGTTAGGATGGGGGTCTCCCAGCTGAAGGCTGGTAGCTTCTCGAGGATGCCATCGTTACACCTGCTGTGAGTGTGGCCTGTCTTGGGTCTTCAACCCACTGCCTAAGAGAATAGAATAGGTCTTGTGTGTGTGTGTGTGTGTGCGCGCATGCATGGGGCTGTTCAGATGCTTATAAGGATGTTGTGTGGCATTTATGGAAGCGCTTGTGTCCGTTCACATAACCCTACACTTGCATGCATGTCCCTGGGTGGGTAAGATGGGAGGCCAAGAGTGCAGTGATAGATACTGGTCTGCAGCTCTGAAAACACTGCATTGTCCCCTCGCCAGCCTGTTCACGTCCAATACCTTCTCTGTGATAGAGGATGATGCCTTCATCGGCCTGTCCTACCTGCAGTACCTGTGAGTACACCCTGCGGTGGGGAAAGGTGGTCCTCCAAGGGTGGGTGAGCCCCTCTGTGACTCCCAGAGGAAGGGGAGGAAGGGAGGTCGTCTGGGGAGAGAGGTATCTAGATAATGACTGGTCTCTAGGCGTGTGTCTACAGTGTGGGCAGCTCAGGTCAGAAGTGAATGTCTCACCTCTGTATACTTCAAGACTCACAAAGGAAGCTGGGCCCAGTGGCTCACAACTTTAAATCACAGGTATTCGGGAGGTTGAGGCAGGAAGATGGCTAATTCAAAGACTGCTTGGGCCCTGCCTCATAAGAAGAAATAATAATAAAATAAAATAAAAGACTAGAAACTTATGTCAGGGTAGGTGTTTGCCAAGTGTGTGTGAGACGGCAGATTTCAGTCCCAGGCTGGAAAAACCAAGAATCGGCAAAGGCCCTAGAGAGTAAGACTCAATTGTCCTGATGCAGGGGGACTCCAGGAAGGGGGTGTAAGATGAAGTCATTGGCAGGAAACATTTCAAATTATGGGGACTCAACTTGGAACTATGAAGTGACCATGTGGCAATGGGGTGTCAGGTCTGGAGGGGATAACAGAGGGGATGACTACATGACAGGGCCACACTGCTGCTGGTGGCATAGTGATGCTGGCTTGGATGGTGATGTGTAGGGGTGTCCACGGTTACTGATGGATGAGAAGCAATAGTTATATTGCTACCGATGAAGTGTGAGGGATGCTGACCAAGATGGCTGCCACAATAGTGTTGTTGTTGGGAATATCTACAAGATGTGTGGGGCTTGTGCATGCAATACTTGTCAGTGTAGGGGTATGAGCTTATGGTATGCGTTGATCTCGGTCATGGCTATCGGTAGAATGTTGGTGGGGGGTCGGTAGAATGTTGGTGGGGGGTTTCTAGGTTTGTGTTTGTTTTGTGGTGCTAGGAATGGAAACTGGGGTCTTGGGCATGCTAGGAAAGTAGTTCCAAACCCTGCACTGGGGGATTCTAGGCAGGTGGTCTACCACTGAGCCACACCCTCAGCCCCTCACTGGGGGATTCTAGGCAGGGGCTCTACCACTGAACCACGCCCCAGCCCCTCACTGGGGGATTCTAGGCAGGGGCTCTACCACTGAACCACGCCCCCAGCCCCTCACTAGGGGATTCTAGGCAGGGGCTCTACCACTGAGCCACACCCCAGCCCCTCACTGGGGGATTCTAGGCAGGGGCTCTACCACTGAGCCACACCCCAGCCCCTCACTGGGGGATTCTAGGCAGGGGCTCTACCACTGAGCCACACCCCCAGCCCCTCACTGGGGGATTCTAGGCAGGTGCTCTATCACTGAGGCACACCCCAGCCCCTCACTGGTGTGTTCTAGGCAGGTGCTCTACCACTGAGCCACACCCCAGCCCCTCACTGGGGGATTCTAGGCAGGGGCTCTACCACTGAGCCACATCCCAGCCCCTCACTGGGGGATTCTAGGCAGGAGGTCTACCACTGAGCCACACCCCAGCCCCTCACTGGGGGATTCTAGGCAGGAGCTCTACCACTGAGCCACGCCCCCAGCCCCTCACTGGGGGATTCTAGGCAGGTGTTCTACCACTGAGCCCAAACCATATGCCTAGCCCTTCCCTGGGGTGTTCTAGGCAAGCACTGTATCTCTGAGACACATCTCAGCCCAGGTGTCATGTTTTTTAAAGAAAAATATTTTAAAATTGCATTTATTTTTGGGGTGAGGTGACAGTGCATGAATTTGGTCCTCATATAGAAGTCAGAGGACAATTTGGAAAAGTAGATCTTCTTTTTCCATCCTACCGGTCACAGGCATCAAACTTGGGTTATCAGGCCTGGTGGCAACTCCCTTTACCTGCGGAGCCATGCCCCAGCCCTGTTGTTAGTTTGGTGATATTGTTGGCTCTGGATTTATGAACGATGATGAAGCTGTTCAAGAAAATCATGGCTGTCCTGGTGGTGGCGGTGATAGTGTGAATGTTAATGGTGACGGCGATGCTGTTGGTGCCGAATGAGATTTGTAACAAAGGTGGCCATGTTGGTTCTGATCCCAAAGGTGTGATGTTGGGGACACTATCTGTGTTGTTGATGTGGGTTTGGTAATGAGTGTTGATGGAAGGTGGGGGAGAGGGTTGTGTGGTGCTGCGGTTAACGGCAGTTATTGGTACTGAATTGAGGGTGCCAGCAATAGTGTTGACTATACTTGCACTGGTACCAGGGTGGTGGTGACAGTGGCCATGTTTATCATAGAGAATGACCATAGAGACAAGACCTTGGCTACTGTGAGAATGTCCTCTGAAGAGTGGTTTCTTTGTGATACTTCAAGATGAGAGCAGAGAGACCATCCCTTCCTGTGACTTCCTAAGGCCATTTTCTCCAGCCTCTCTTTCATTCCGCCTCCCTCTCTCTACAGCTTCATTGAGGACAACAAGATCGGCTCCATCTCCAAGAATGCCCTGAGAGGACTTCGTTCACTCACACACCTGTGTGTATTTCCACAGCCCAGTCCTGACCCACCCTCAAGGCCAGAGCATCTCCTGGCCGGGGTTGACATTCTTTCTTCTCCCTTCTTTCTTCTCCCGTTCCATCAGAAGCCTGGCCAACAACCAACTCGAGGCTCTACCCAGATTCCTGTTCCGAGGCCTGGAGACTCTGACTCATGTGTGAGCTGTCTCAGGGGGGCTGGGGGTGGGGCTTGGGAATGCTTTTAGGGAGGGAGAGCTGGGCCTCCTTGGGTAGCATGCAAGAGTATGCTTATCTTATAATTAGCTGTCCTCTGAGGGTACCAATCTAGACCCTCACCTGGGGAGGTGACTCAGCCGGTAAACCATGGAAACTAGGTCACAGCTTTCCTCCTGACTTCTCACCCTAGGGACCTCCGTGGGAACCCGTTCCAGTGTGACTGCCGAGTTGTTTGGCTGCTACAGTGGGTGCCTACAGTGAACGTCAGTGTGGGCATGGGGGCCTGTGCGGGCCCATCTCCCCTTGCCCAAATGCAGCTCAATCACCTGGACCCTAAGAAGTTCAAGTGCAGAGCCACAGGTGAAGACTTCCTGGTCCCTCCCCAAGTTCCAGCAGTGGGAGGAGGCAATAGGTCCTCAGAAGAATATAGGAGATGGGGAGGGGGCAGCCACAGGGCTGAGAAGATAACCTCCCTGTGCCTCAGTTTCCTCATTTTCAAAACAGGGACATAAGCAGTGATCCCAGATCTCAGTGAGGAATCAATGCCGGGCAGTATTTTTTTTTCTTTTGCTTTTGTCAGGGTCTCAATTCACAGACAAGGCTGGCATTGAACTTGTGATCCTCTTGCCTCCTCCGCCTTCTATGTGCTGGGTTTGCAAGCCTGGACCACCACACCTGGTCTCTGCACAGATCTGAATGCCAGTCTTGGGACAAGACAGGGACAGTAACAATATTATTATAATGACTATTGTTGCTGTTGTTGTACCTATGTGTGTATGTCTGTGTATGAGTGTGAGCATGAGAGTGCATGTTCCCCCAGAGGCCAGAGGCGTTGGATCCCCTGGAATTGGAGCTACAGGTGGTTGTAAACTGTCCTCTGCCTGAATGCTGGGAACCGAACTCCAGTTCTCTGCAAGAACAGCAAGTGCTCCTAGCCCTGAGCCATCTCTCCAGTCCTTGTTCGTTGTTATTTTTGTTTTGTTTTCTGAGATACTATATCAGCATATAGCCCCAGCTGGCCTCTAACTTGCAGCAATCCTCTGGTCTCAGCTTCCAAGTGCTGGGGTGGCAGGCAGGCACCGCCATGCCTAGCTTACAAGAGGCTGCAAGCATCCATTGGCATTGCTGATGTAAAACTGACACTTTTCAAAACCTCACCTTTGCACCCATTTTGTGCTGGGAACTGTGGTACTTCCCTCCTCCCTGGAGCTTGTCTTCTTTTTGCTTTTCCATAAATATATAGAATATATTGTGACACTTTTATGAGTGCTGGGTCATGCAAGAGAACAGCAGTGACTTGAATGGCCCTGGGTCTTGCCCTCCCTGAAACTACTGTTGAGAAAAAAAACAAACTCAAACAGTTCCAGAATGATCCCTCCAAAATGGGGAGGCTCAGGCAGAGGGTGGGTAAAGGGTTGGGAGGCTCAGTCAGAGTCTGGGGTAGGAGTGAGTGAGAGGTGCGAATAGAGCATCTGCTCAGAACTGGAGAAGGCATATAGCATCTAAGGGAGGCCAGAGTGGGACCAGGGAAGCCAAGGAAGGGCTCAAATAGCCAGTAACACAGTTCTCTTTTACATTTTAAAGTGTGTGTGAGTGTGTGTGTGTGTGTGTGAGTGTGTGTGTGTGCGCGTGTGTGTGCGTGCGTGCGTGCGTGTGTGTGTGTGTGTGTGTGTGTGTGTGTGTGTTGCTAAGGATTAAATTTAGAGCTTTCCACATGTTAGGCAAGCTTTTTACCACTGAGCAACGCCCCCAGCCCCTCACTGGGGGATTCTGGTCAGGGGATCTACTGCTGAGCCACGCCCCCAGCCCCTCACTGGGGGATTCTGGTCAGGGGATCTACTGCTGAGCCACGCCCCCAGTCCCTCACTGGGGGATTCTGGTCAGGGGATCTACTGCTGAGCCACGCTCCCAGCCCCTCACTGGAGGATTCTGGTCAGGGGATCTACTGCTGAGCCACATATATCCCCAGCCTCCCTTTACTTTGTTTTAGATAGGGTCTCTATTAACTTGCCCAGACTACCCTGAACTCTTGCATCCCACACAGGCCTTGAACTTTCAGCCCTCAGACCTCACCTCATTCTCCCGTGTGGCTGGGTTGACAGACTTTGTCCTCTGTGCCCAGCTCCAGCTGGGGGGAATGAACCTTGTTTGGTAGCTGGCTGCTTGGGCCACTTACTCTCAAGTTTTCATGGTGACAGAGTGCAACTCACAGGAATGTTATTGTAAAGTTAACTGAGTAACTAAATATGCTGTTTGCTTTGCTTTGTGTTTTTGAGGCAGGGTCTCACTATGTAGCCCAGGCTGACCAGCAACCAGAGATCCTCCTGCCTCAGCTTCCCAAGGCTACAATCACGAGTGTGTGCCCCGTCTGCTAAAACAGTTTCTGGGGGACTATTTGATGATGCCACACAGCTTTGTAAAGAAAGATGTTCGTGTTTCTGAGAGTTGACACATCTGTAGATGAAAAGGTTCCATTCTATAGGTCCCGATGTGGTAAACACTATCAATTCCCATTTCAAAGATGTGCTAACCAAGCCTCAGCAATGAGGTCCACTGCCCATCTCCAGGCACCCCTGACTCTCTTGCTGCCCCTAGAACTGTCCTGGCTCCAGACTGTTGGGGAGTCGGCACTGAGCGTGGAGTCCTTCTCCTATCAGGGGGAACCTCAGGTGGTCCTGGCACAGCCCTTCGCTGGCCATTGCCTTATTCTGGTCTGGGACTACAGCCTGCAGCGCTTCCGGCCTGAGGAAGAACTGTCCGGTAAGTTCCCCTCCTGTCCTGGCTTCGTCCCTCCTGTCCCCAGGCTGCCACTGAGCCTGACTGTGTCCCACTCTCCCCACAGCGCCCTCCGTAGTGTCCTGCAAGCCTCTGGTGCTGGGCCCTCGCCTCTTCATACTGGCTGCCCGCCTGTGGGGAGGCTCACAGCTGTGGTCTCGGCCCAGCCCCGACCTGCGTCTGACCCCAATGCAGGTCCTAGCCCCTCAACGGCTGCTGCGGCCCAATGACGCTGAGCTCCTGTGGTTGGATGGGCAGCCCTGCTTCGTGGTGGCTGATGCCTCCAAAGCTGGCAGTACCACGCTGCTGTGCCGCGACGGGCCCGGCTTCTACCCACGCCAGAGCCTGCACGCCTGGCACCGCGACACCGACGCGGAGGTCCTGGAGCTGGATGGTCGACCGCATCTGCTGCTTGCTTCGGCCTCCCAGAGGCCTGTGCTCTTTCATTGGTTTGGTGGCCGCTTCGAGAGGCGCACAGACATCCCAGAGGCAGAGGATGTCTATGCTACGAAACACTTTCAGGCCGGTGGAGACGTGTTCCTGTTCCTGACACGATACATTGGGGACTCCATGGTGAGGCTGGTGGCAGGCAGTGGAAGCCAGGCCTGATCACAGCAGCTGACCCTCATTTGACAGGGGGCTGGACCACTGCTTCAGCACAGCCCCTCACTGGTGAATACCAGGCATGGGTTCATGAGTCTCACCCACAACCAATCCCTGAAGAATTCTAGGCAAGCAAGCCCCACTAAGCCACGCCCCCAGCCCTTTCTAGTGAATTCCAGCCATAAGGTCTAGCCCTGAGACACACTCCCACCAATTCACTGGTGAATTCTAAGAAGAGCTTGCCTGTTGAGCTACAGTCCTTGGTTTTATGAGGCAGAGGCTCAGATAGGATCTTAATATGTAGTGCAGACTCGCCTCAATCTCATGATTCCCCTGCCTCAGCCCTGTGCTGGTATAACAGGAGTAAGACTCTTGATTGTACTCTGCTAAGCTTGTAACTCTAGAACATTCCAGGATGAGAGCTGACCTTATCCACACCCTTCCCATTGCGACACTACACCCTCAAGGTTGAACTGGGGTCAGGGCCCTGCTCATGGCCTCCAGGACTGTATTTTCAGAGTGAGGTGCAGTCAGGGACACCCCCCTCCCCCTATCCAACTCAGATATTCAAGGAGTCTCCAGGAAGAAGCAGTGGAGATAAGAATGGGAATCGGGGATCAGGCAGGAGACTGGAGAAGGTGGAAGTTGGGTCATGATGTGGCCAGAACAGATGGGTAAACCCATAACAGTAAATCAACAGACCGTTGCTGGGCATTCTGTGTTCTGTGTGAGGGAGAAAGGTCTAGAACAATGCCTTGCTCTGAGCAGGCAAATGTTATCTATATTGGTGTCACAGGCCTCAGCACTAGGGAGGCTGAGGCAGAAAGATCATGAGTTTGAGATCTGTCTATCAATGCAGCCTAGCAAGCCCCCGCCCCCTATAAAAAAGGCTCCATGTAAACTGAGGACCTACAGGCTCATGTTACAAGTCCTCCAGAACCTCAAGGATGAAAGACAGGCCAGGTGCCTCATGACCCAGGGTCTAACTAGCTTTCAAATCCTGCAGGTCATGCGCTGGGATGGTTCCATGTTCCGCCTGCTGCAGCAACTTCCATCTCGAGGTTGCCATGTCTTCCAGCCACTGCTCATCGCCAGCGACCAGTTGGCCATCCTGGGCAGCGACTTTGCTTTCAGCCAGGTCTTTCGCCTTGAGCCTGATAAAGGGATCCTGGAACCACTACAGGAGCTGGGTCCCCCTGCCTTGGTGGCTCCCCGAGCCTTTGCCCAGGTCTCTGTAGCAGGAAGACGCTTTCTATTTGCAGCGTGCTTCAAGGGTCCAACACAGATCTACCAGCACCGTGAGTTGGATCTCAGTGCCTGAGGCTGGGCAGGACCCTGGAAGTGGTTGTGGGGCTGGCAAGGGCATCCTGGGATATCTGGATACCCTCTTGGGCCTGGCTTCCTGGCTGTCACAGCCAGTCCTGTGTGATACGGACCAAGTACATCCACTAGGGTCACGTTTAATTCATCTTTTGGAGGATCTGCACTTTAGGGGCAAATGGACGGAGGTCTCTGCTCATGACTATGTCTGTGGCCCTACCTGTCTGAAGCTACATTTTGGCTGAGGACAGAGGCTCTCATATATAATAATTTGGGAGCTCAGCCTGGGATACAGAATGAAGCTGGGTATAGAAATCAAGAGAGCAGGGGGGCTGGAGAGATGGCTCAGTGATAAAGAGTACTAGCAGCTCTTCCAAATAACCAGGGTTCAAATCCCAGCACCCACATGGCAGTTTGAAACTGTAATGGCCAGGAGTGGTGGTGCACACCTTTAATCCCAACACTCAGGGGGCAGAGGCAGGTGGATCTCTGTGAGTTCAAGGCCAGCCTTATCTACAGAATGAGTCCAGGACAGCCAGGGCTACACAGAGAAACCCTGTCTGGAAAAACCAAAAAAAAGAAGGAGGAGAAGGGGAAGAGGAGGAGAGAAAGAAATCAAGAGAGCAATCTACTGAGCCCCAAGAGGTCTGGAAGTCTTGCAGTCAATGTCCCTTTGGTCCTGCTCCATATAAAGTACTGAGAGAGAGCATTCCTTTCTACTCAAACCCAATCTGGCCATTGGCTTTCGTAGAGGAGTACTTGTCTCTGACGTCACAGCTGCTGGGTAGTTTCCAGGCTGGCTACTTTGCTGCTTGTGGGCATGTCGGCTCCCAGAGATTGTTTGGGGGAGGGTTATTTTATTTTATTTTGGTCGCTTTTAAGCATGCATAGAAAAAAAAATGAAGCAGTAAAATTGAGTCTAGAAGTGTTGCAGAAAGCCCTGGGTACCCCCTTCCCAGAATGTGACAGGAGCAAGAACAGAAAGTGTACGAGTTCAATAAATGCTCTGTGTACAGGACTTACTCGGTCTATGGGCTCACGAAGGGAGGGCGTTGTTGAGTGAAGGGTGATGGGCCTGACCTTTTGAAAGATTTTAGGCTTTTGCCGGGGTGGCACATGGGATCATTCTGGAGGCTCTGGTGAGTACTGGGGAGTCTCAAGAGAGCTTGGGTCAGTGGAGAGTCTCACTCTGTGTGACCACTGTTTATTATTAGTGGTGTCCTGAGGAATTATAGGTCTCACAGAGACAGCTGGTGTATGGAAAGGTCTCCTGATAAAGTGGGGTCTCAACATAAATAAGAATGCCACTGGAGGGGCGTGGTGGGGCGAGCTAGACTATCTGGGTGGCCCCAACATGTGAGATGACCTTATTACATAGTTATTGTCAATATCAATCAGTATCCCACACTACATTCAATCAGGGCTCTGTTTCACTCCAGAAGGGTCCCTGATTTACCACTAGGACATCGTAAGTGGCCTAGGAGGCTGCCTGTGGAGGGAAAGGGGAAGTCTCATGGCCACCACCAGGCCAGGAAACTCAGGTCTAAGAGAGATTCGGCCATCGCCTCCCGCACACTAGTGCCCGCCCTGTCAAGGGCCTGAGACACACCCTGGCATCTGCCCACTTCCTCACTTCCTGCAGCCCCACTCCAGACCGCACACAGAGTCTCTAGTTCACCTGAGCATGATGTAAAATCATTTTATATTAAAAACCGAACAAAGAACCTGCTACCATGAGAGGTGAGACAGGCCCGTGCAAGGCAGTGTCAGGAGAGGAGGAGACAGGCCATCTTGGAGCTCTAACCCACCTCCAGAGCCAGGATCTGGGCTTAGAGGCATTCTGTGCTCTTTTAACTGGTCCATCTTCAGCAGTTGTGAGCAGAGCCTGGTAGAAGGAACTGGCTTAGTTTGCATGAGTCTATCTAGTTCCTTCTCCCCAATACAGACATACTCCCACTCCAGCTTCCATTTGGGACCTTTACCCTCATTCACCACCTCAGCCATCCTACAGTCCAGTCGTACCTGGTGTGATGAGAGGTGGCCCATCTCCTGGACGTTGACTAGGGAAATAAAAATGACAGTGTCCAAATGAATTCTCCCCTGTTTGTGCTCTCCCTCGAGGCTAAAGGATTCTCAGCTAGCCCGGAGAAGTTATTGGCTGGCTCCCCACTGTGGGTGTATACAAAGCTAGGGACCAAAGCCTTCTAGGGATGATTTCCCATAAAAACAAGCCTTGGGGAGGCCAGGGCAGAGCATGCATGAAGCTTAAGCTTTTTGGGTGTGCCCAGAATCCGTCTCACCTGGACTTTTGGTTCAACTTGCATTTGCACTTCCCACCTGTTGGAGAGGGATGTGGTCAGAGGAAAGAACACACAGTCCCCTCCCTGCTCCCTCCCTCCACAAAGCTCCTGTACTCACTCATGAGGACTATGATGCCCAGGGCACAGAGAATCCCTGCACAGATGAGCCCGCCGACTCGGAGGCTGTGCCAATCTGAGAGGGAAACAAAGGAGACCTCAAAGCTAGCCCAGGTCCTCTCCATCTAAGATCTGTCTCCCAACTCTCTTGACAGCAGTAAAGGAGAAAAGCCAGACCCAGCCCCGTCGTGCACTCACTGCAGTTCATAGCCAAGCAAACAAGATACTTCCCGTCTGTCCAGGTGCAGACAAGCCATCGAAGGCAAAGGAGCAGCATGGGGAATAGAGTCAAGGGGTTGGGTCTTTAGAGAGAGTGGTCAAGCAAGGGCTCTCTGAGGAGCTCTCATTGGACCAGAGATCTGCAGGAAGACAGAGGTGGTCCTGAAGACACATGTGCAAAGGTCCTGAGCTGGATCAGGGTGATGGGCAGTGGAAAAGGAGAGAAGGGATGGGGTGCCCAAGGGGCCCGTTCCTGGTAAAAGCTGGAAGCAGAGAAGCTTGGAATAGAATTTCCTTCCTTCTCCAGGAAGATTTTCATGACCAACTTCCTGGTTGGTTGTTTTGAACCTGCCACCTCTTGTGGACTGGATTCAGCCCCTGTCTGTGTCTGTCTTGAGTCCCCCTTCCAGGCTGATCCCTTTAATCTACCTGGTTGCCCATGGCCCAATTCAAACCCTTTCCTATCCTGGCCCCTGGGTCACTCTGAACGGTCAGCCAGCCTCCTGTGGGACCCTTGGCACAAAATAATATGTGGGACTAGGAAGAAGCAAAGAGGAGACACCATTCTTACCATAGTAGAAAGGACTGTCTTTATCTGCAAAGAGAAAGGACACCCACATGAGTCTGAGGCAATAGCAGGGGCCTTGAGTAAGTGGGATGGGGGTATGGGATCTGACTCACCTTCAGGGTCGTTGGCATCCAGAGCAGGCAGGCCTGCGGGGTACAAGTAAGGACAAGGGATGATTGAGGTGGGTTTATTGGAACTCTCAGCAGAATCCATGGAAGTTTGTCGCCTGTGAAAAACGTTCCCCACCTCACAGTGCACAGGATCTAGCCGCTGGCTATCCCACCTGGACACGCACCTTCATGGAGATGTGGGCTTGCCTACTCACCCCCACCTGTGAGTCATGCCAGCATTTTGCCACTGGAAACAGATCCTCTTCTGGGTAGGTTTTGGCCACTGTCTGAGTGAATGTTTCCAGACACACAACTGCAGGAGATGCCTTCCTTGCTTTTCAAGGCAGCAAGATGGCTCCTGTTCCACACCAGTGCTGCTTATGACCCTTCTTCCTGGCCCCATCATAGCTACAACCCACAGTTACCTGACCATTCTGTTGCCCACTTCCCTTTGAAATGACTCACAGTTGGCATTTTTCAATGCATTTTACATCCCTTTTCCAGATAGAATGCTACTTGTGTCCAGAGAATAGTAAAGTTTAAAAAAAGAAATGGGGGGGGGGCACTGGCGAGAGATGGCTCAGTGGTTAAGAGCTCTGACTGCTCTTGCAGAGGACCCAGGTTCAGTTCGAAGCACCCGCACAATGGCTCACAAATGTCTGTAACTCCAGCTCCAGGGGATCTGATACCCTCCTCTTGCCTTCAAAGTCACCAAGCACATGGATGCAGAAGAAACAACCATACACATAAATAAATTTTTTTTAAAGGTGACTGGCTCTCTCCTAAGGAACGATATCCAAAGTTGGCTGCCATGTACGCAAGCAAACACATGCATGCACACATACGCACTCATGAACACACACATGCACACACACACACACAGACACACAACACACACATGCACACACACACATGCACATGCAAAGAGGAGGGTGGGAAGAAGGAGGAGAACATGACAATAGCAAGGGGTAAGGATTAAATTCTGGCTGAAAGCTCATCTGGCTTCATCCTGGGCCTGTATTCTGCTGAAGGGAAAGAAACAATGCTTAATTATATCTGAGGCACATGTGCCTGGGGCCAGCTCCACCCAGGCCCTGCTTCACTGCTGTTCAAACATTAACTCATTTAAGCCTCATAAAGCCCCTAGGACTGAATGATATTTATTATTCTCTGTGTTTTCACAGATGGGGAAACTGAGGTACTCAGGTTGCCTGCTACATCACTGCTAGGTTCCCAGTTGTGTCGGGGAAGACAGTGTAGGGTGGGTAAGACACACCACACCAGTACTGGGCTGAACTTTTGCTTGGTGTCACCAAAGATTAAATGGCATCTCCCCATTGGAAATACACACACAGAGACAGATTAGACAGACAGACAGAGCTTGTCACTGCCCAATTGAGAGGCCTGGGGAATGGACAGTTTGATGGCCGGATACTCACCTGCTAGGAGGACCAACAGGCTCAGAGCTACCTCTTGCATGTCACAGTGTTGACCTAGAGGAGTCCAGAGAATAGGCCCAACCTTAGCAGGGTGACCAGGATGTAAGGCCCTGTGCCTCTGTCTTACTTGTTGTTCACCAGGAGCACAGTTCAGAGTACACACAAGAAGGCTGGCAGTGACCCTGAAGCTCACTGGGCTGGGAGATAAGGAGCCTCAAAGTCAAGTGGGGGCTGGGTGAGTACTCAGGTCCCATGGAGGAACAGGTTTCTTGTGCAAAGAGGCCATTTTCCGGACAGTGATTTTAGGTTTTACCGTGAATGAATCTTTTCTTGGAGAGAACAGGTAGAATGGTGTTTTTCTATGTCCAGGCTAGCCTTGAACTGGCCATCGTCCTACCTCAGCTTTCTAAGTGCTAGGATTACAGGTGTGCACCATCACCTCCAGCTTGTTATCCTCTTCTTACAGACAGGGAAACTGAGGCTCTAAGATGTAAAAGTTGATATCCAAGATGGATTGGTCCAGAGAGCAGTATTTAAACAATGCCTCGTCCCCCACTAGCTGTTCATAACTCAGAACTGTGAGGGCCTCAGAGTGTTTTGGGGAATAAGGTGTCAGGAGCCAGGTGGCAAGAGGCCCGGGTTCTGGGAGTGGCTCCCACAGACAGCTTGGAGCCTGCCTGGCTCTGCCTACACACTGCAGGCTTGTAGCTGGGGCCTGAGCTGACTCCCTGGGCTGCTGGGTGGGTGTATGGGGAAAATAGTGTCAACATGGTAGGACATGTACAGAGGGAGTCCTGGCTGTACCCTTGCCTCTGTCTTTTGCCCCACCCTTGGGTCTGTCTCTTCAGACCCCACTGAGTGTTCTCCCCAGTCCCAACTCAACTCTAGTCTTTACCCCCCAGCCTAGCCCTCATCCCCTGCTCAGAGTCTGTACTTAACTCCTCATCCCAGCCGCTGGCTCTATTGGGGCTCTCCTGGCAGCAAATACTCAGCACAGAGCTCCTTTCTGTACAGTCCTAGCTGTAATAATCTTTCTGTCACCCTGGAGGCCTGCAATAAACTCCTGATATCTGTGCACCTCCCCTGTTTGCCCTGCCCAACTGTCATGAGCTCATGTGTACATGTGTGCAAACTCGAATTCTTGAAAACACACACACACACACACACACACACACACACTGTTTTGTTTGATTGTTTTTTGAGTTGGGGTTTCTCTATGTAGTCTTGGTTATCCTGGAACTCACACTGTAGACCAGGCTGGCCTTGAACTCACAGAGATCTGCCTGCCCCTGCCTCCCTACTGCTGGGATTAAAGGTGTGCGACACCACGCCCAGCCCACACCCACTCTGTTAATCAGGATGGCAAGTACAAACACCAGTCCCCGCTCCACACATGCTGGACACTGTCTAGTGACCCTATAGTGGTTCCACTCTTTTAACCCCTAGCAGCCCCAATGCTACCCTTCAGAGCTAACCTTCTTTACCCACACCAAAGCACACGCTTAGAAGGGGATGAGCCATATGGAGCCACCAGCCACCACCGGTGCAGGAGTGTCCCATATGCTCACACAGATTTCTCCATTTCCCTGGGCCCAATCCCAGAGGCCTGGGAAACCCTTCAGCTTCTCTACTAATCCAAAGCAGTCCAGGCTTGTTGTTTTAGCTACTATAGGGAAGCTGAGGCAGGAGAAATAGAATTCAGTGCCCACCCCGAATACAGAGTGAGTACAAGGCCAGACTGAACAATTTAGTGAGATTTTGGCACAGAATAAAAAGTAAAAAAAAAAAAAATGTAGCCTGGTGTGGGGGTGCATGCTTTTAATCCCAGCACTCAGAGGCAGAGGCAAGTGGATCTCAGTGAGTTCAAGGTTCAAGGCCAGTCTGGATAGTCAGGGCTATACAGAGAAACCCTGTCTTGAGAAACAAACAAACAAAGTTAAAAAAAAAAAAGGATGGATGATGCAGCTCAGTGGTAGAGCCCCTGCCTAGAATCCCCCAGTGAGGGGCTGGGGGTGTGGCTCAGTGGTAGAGCCCCTGCCTAGAATCCCCCAGTGGGGGCTTAGCAATGGAGGTTGCTTAACTTGCTCTTCAGGCCCTGTGTTCAATACTCATCATAAGCACACACTCTAGACTTACTAGTTTAGATTAAGCATATATTTCTTATAGTAGATCTGGGGACTATTTCTCAGAAATCTAGGGCCCCAGCAAGCTTTGGGGAGCTGGAGTAGTGGTTAGCAGTCTAAGACTGCCTCTCGATACTGTCACCCACGCGTGTAAAACCGCTAGCCTTGACAACTGACTTCTGCTGAGTGCCCAGCCCGTGCAGGCATTCTTCTCAGTTCGACCCTGACTGCCTTTATATCATCTTCACAGCTCGATGAATTTACCTTAGTGTTGTATGCTTTGTCACCACGGCTGCTGGGTCTCCCTACAGACCCCTCCAAGGCCCCAAAGGCACACAATCTCCCATCCTCACAAAACCACCCAAAATTTGGGAACTTGAGCAGGGGTAGGGGAAGACAGACGTCTCTTCTGCAGCGCTGTCTCTGCAGTCTGACCCGATCTGACCCTGGCGTTTGTAGGTCTGTGGGAGCCGGAATCCACCATCTGCCCTCACGGTTCCCTCCCGCTAGCACTGTTTGCTGAAGAGAGCCTGCCTGCTTCTGAGTGAACCACAGTGGGAGCTAGTGCAGGGAGAAACAGTTTCGCCTGGGACATCACTCACCCTCATCTACTTCCTGGCTGTGCAAGTCAGGGGACAGTTGCTACTACCTGCCTTTTGTACTCTGCCCTTCTCCAAGATAGTGGGGGATGGTCACATCTGCACGGGGTGCGCTGCATGCACCCTTGTCATCTGAGTCCCCACATCTAACCAAGTCCCACTTTACAGCTTCCCTAGACCAGACCACCACCCCTCTTTCCTGGTGCTCATTTGTTGTCCATGTGTCCCAATACCTGTGCACCCAGGCAGCCCCCCATCTGCCTCATCCCCCATTGCTTTTAAATTACTCTTTGTCTACTCAGTTACCCCTAAACACCCCCACCCTCACCCACCAAGAAACCCCCAATCAGGATACTATGATCCAATCACTTCCTGTCCACCCTGACACCCCAACCCAGTTCAGGTGCCTCTGGTTAACCCAGACTTCTCATCTACCCAGACTGTCCTACTAAACCTCCCTAATCCCACTATGAGTGCCAGGTGAGTTACCCCAGTTGTCTAGTCCAGGCCCACAGAGGCTAGCCTCAGGAGACAGTCTGTTGACAGGAGAGGGTAGTTTCCTATCCCCAAGAAAGAATCTTTAAGTTGGAAGATTGTTGGGGTCTTTAACCCCAGTTTCTATGTAACGGATACAGTCAGGGAGAGTGGGGGAGCAGAGGCAAAGGACTCTAGGAGGAAGGGGCCCCCAGGGCTGCTCACCTGAGTAGCTCAACAGGCTGAGAGGTGGTTCAGGGAGAAAGCAGAATGCGGAATGCCAAGCCCGGATAGCCTTTATCCACAACTGCCACGCCCTGAGCAAACCTGGGCAGGCAGGCACAAGTCAGGTCTCCCTGAGGGAAGGGACGCCCCCATTCCATTCCTCCCTTAAAGAGACACATCTATCCACTCTCTAGCTATAGTAGCCTCAGGTGAAGTGGAAGGGGATCAGGGTGGGCTGGGGATTGTCATCTTAAAGGAGGGAAGAGGCTTTGTCCAATCTTCTAAAAAAAAACAAAGGAGACCCCTGAATGGGGAGGTTCTGGGGTCCTTAATGACAGACCATTTTTTGAGTGATGTGAGGGAAATGGAACATCCAAGTGATCTTTCTCTGATTTAGTATGTAGGAGGGGGCAGGTGGCTTTTTCTTTGTTTGTTTAAGAAGTCTCACTACGTAGCTCTGACTGGCCTGGAACTCACATTGGAGACTAGGCTGGATTTGATCTGCCTCCCAAGGGTGGGATTAAAGGTGTGCACCACCAGTTGTAGCTTTGTTTTGGGGGTGGGACTGACGACATTTATAGGGAGTTAAAACCCCTCTCTCCGTCCAGGATTCTTCCTTGGCAGGATTTAATAGAAGATATTGACATGACCAAGGTTGTAATAGGAAAGAGACTTAAATGGTGGGTAGAGGGGTGTGTGTGTGTGTGTGTGTTTGGTGGGGTGGTTCTTGGGGCTCATAGACCAGGCTCCAGAAGACTGAGAAGGGAACTGACTTTCCATGTTTCTCCCAGGGATGCAAAGCTGATGGGTGGATACTCCATCTAGGGAGTGGGTGTGGGTGTGGTTGTCAAAATCGTTGCTGCAGATGACCCCACCCCCACCCCCCATTCTCCACGCCCAGACCATGCCCTCCTCCTTTCCCTGCCCCTGTCCCCATGGCACTCCTTCCGCCTGGGGTCTGTACAGGCTCCCACATGGTCCCTGCTGGAGGTGCCCCCTCCCCCAAAATTCTGCCTTCTTACACAGAAGGACTTTTGTCTGGGGGCTGGATGGAGAACAAGGCACCATTGAATGGCTGGCAGAGGATTGGGGTCACCGGGAGGGGCAGGGCCAGGAAAGGGGTGGCTTCTATTTGGCCACCAGCTGGACTCCAGACGACCCCCAACACTATGGTGGCGGCGGTGGGGTGGAGCCACAGAGGCACAGTTGATGGTGTGGAGAAGAGAGTTAAAGGGAATTAAGGGTCTCTGAGGCAAACAGAAGGGTCCCCCACTTCCCATCCAGGCCTCCTTCCCTGGTGCAGCTCATTTAGCTATGCTAGCCTGTGTTCTTGGAGCAATGCCTGAGCTCCAGAACCTAGCTAGGACAAGACTTACTGCCTCCTATGGAGCGTATGTCTCCCTCAGGGCAGTACCCAAGCAGGAGGGGCAGGTAGAGATAGAAACAGAGGAAGGCTGTCCATGCAAAGGTCTGGCCAGGGATGAAGTGCAGAGGATCCCAGATCTGCTTAGGGAATCTTTGTACCTAGCCACATAACATCCTTCCCCAAACCACGAACTTTACTACCACCGTGGAAAACAGCTAAAACCCTTTTGGTGGTGGCGCACACCTTTAATCCCAGCACTCCTGAGGCAGAGGCAGGCGGATCTCTGTGAGTTCAAGGCCAGCCTGGTCTACAGAGTGAGTTCCAGCATAGCCAGGGCTACACAGAGAAACTTTGTCTCGAAAAAACCAAAAATCAAACAAAACAAAAAAGCCAACCAACCAAACAAAAAAACTTGGTGGTCCCAAGAGTAGGATGGTCTCGCCCTCTGCTGGATACCATAGGAACTACATGCATCTGAGAGCAAGAGCAGGGTTGTGGGAACACTGTCCTTCTCCCTTCCTGGTGTACGCCCAGATGAGAAATGAGGACCAGGTGAGAATTGTGAGTAAATTGTGATACTGGACCAGTGTGAGACCACCCAGCACCGTGAAATGAGTAGCTTCCTGTGGTCAGATGTAAGCACCTGGCTATGACCAGTTTTGTGGTAGGCATCCAATAAACTATCAGTATCTGCCTGAGGTCAGTGATTGAGTGGTTTGTGAGGCTATTCTTGGACTATAACGTTTGGAAGTCCCACTGAGGTTGAATTATAACATTTAGAGGTTCCACTGAGATTAGACTCTGTAACGTCTGTGTGTGTGTGTGTGTGTGTGTGTGTGTGTGTGTGTGCGCGCGCGCGCGTGTGCGTGCGCGTGTGCGCGCGCGCAGTGCCCTCGGAGGCCAGAAGAGGGCATTGGATCCCCTGGAGCTGGAGTTTCAGACCTTTGTGAGCTGCCTATGATGGGTGATGGGAACAGAACTCAGGTCCTCTGCAATAGCAGGAAGAGCTCCTAGCTGCTTAATCATCTGCCCAGAATCCTTACGTGGCCTTTTTGAGGTCATTTGGCCCAGAGCAACCTATGGAACCTGGGGCAGGCTTTGATTTCTCAGTATTGTGGGAATTCTTACTTAATGAAAAAAAAAAATCCACCCTCCACGTGATCTCTGAGCATCACAACATTTTCAGGAATGCAATGAAAGCACAGAGTCAAAGCTGTGGGTATCAACCAAACAGTCTTGGAGGTCATGGAGAATGGATCAAAGGTTCTTTCCAAGCCTATTAGAGAAAAGACATGTCTACTGGTTGAAAGAATGCAATCTACCTCTGGCCTTGGTTGGAAATATGACATTCTGATATGTTGTAAAGATGAGAGCATTACACACCATCGTCTCCTCCTATCCTGGCTTGCTTTTTTCTTTCTTCCCAACCCCTACCCCTCACTCCACTCCCTGATATTCCTGGCTGTCCTGGAAAACACATTGTAGACCAGGCTGCCCTCGAATTCAGAAATCCGCCTGCCTCTGCCTCCCAAGTGCTGGGATTAAAGCTTTGTGCCATCACCAAATGACTCTAACGTGCTGTTGTTGCTGTCACTCTGACCAAAATCATCTTAGGGGAAGAAACAGGTTATTTCAGCTCAGTCTAGCATGGAGCAAAGTCAGAGCAGGAGCTTGAAGCAGAACCATGGAGGAACACTGCTTGCTTGATCTGCTCAGTCTCATGCTTAGCTAGCTTAGCTAGCTTTCCAATATAACCAAGGGATCACCGGCCCAGCGTGTCACCCACAGTGGACTGAGTCCTCCTGCCGAGTTAAATAATCAAGACAATTCCCCACACAGATATGCCCACACATCAGTCTGATCTAGACAATTCCTCAATTGGGGCTACATTCTCAGGTGACTCTAGGCTGCAGTTGAGTTGACAGTCTAAATTAACTAAGACACCTCTCTTAGAGTTAATCCAGCTGGGCCTGTCAATCTCCTGGCCGGACGCCCCCCTCAAAGCCGATTTGATAAAGCCATGCTAAGGAGATGGGTGGAATAATTATCCCCTTAATGTGATAATGTACTTATCCTTCACGGAAACCCCTCCCTGGTGCAGACACTTGAAAGGATTTCATCTTGCAACACTGCAGCCTCACGATTTTCTGAGTTACTCAAAAACAAACATGACTTTTCCTTTCCTTACTGTCTTTTTCTCTCATGCACACACCAAAAATCCTGCACATGCTTTCTTTCCCTGGCACTCTGAGTCTCTTCACTCTTTCTCTATAGCTCCCTGATCTATTCTGCCATGCAGCTGCTTGCAGACCTCCATTGCCAGAGAAGAGGCTTTCTCTAGTCCTCCTCCCCATCTCCTTCCTTGGGCAGCTGCTGAGGTCGGAGGCTTCCCTGTCCTGGTGCTTGTTGTTTATCCTCTAATAAAACTGCCCTCAAAATTCCCTTTGAGCCTTTATTAAATGAGCCTAAGAACACCAGGAAATGAGACCTCAGATTCTCAAGCTTGTGTGAGTGTCCCTACCATCTGAGCCATCCTCCAGCCCCTAAAAGTATATTTTTTATGATGACCTCTCTAGATTTGCTAAGAAACTGACTTTTTTTTTATTTTTTATTTTTTTTTATTTTTTTTGGTTTTTCGAGACAGGGTTTCTCTGTTTAACAGCTCTGGCTGTCCTGGACTCGCTTTGTAGACCAGGCTGGCCTAGAACTCTCAAAGAAAGAAACTGACTTTTGTTTGTGTGTTTTTTGAGACAAGGTTTCCCTGTGTAGTCCTGGCTGTCCTGGAACTCATTCTGTAGACCAGGCTGGCTTTGAACTCACAGAGATCCGCCTGCCTCTGCCTCCCAAGTGCTGGAATTAAAGGCATGAACCACCACCGCCCAGCTCAAGAAGCTGATTTTTGGTGTGTTTTGTTTTTGAGACCGCATCTTACAGTGTAACTCAGGCTGGCCTTGAACTCATGATCCTCTTGCCTCTCCCTTTCAAATACTGGGACCATAGGCCTGCAAACAGCACACCTGATGCTTAACTCAGTTGTTGACCAAACAAAATGTGTCTAGCAATTGAATGTGGCCCTGGCATTACCAGGGTGAGCTCCCCAGCTCAGGGGACTAGGCAGACTGAGGAGAGACTCAGCCCACCCCAGCTGTCAATCACCACACTCTGATTACTGGGTCCCAGCACCTTCCCAGCAGCAATTCTCTGCCTAGGATCTTCCCCTTTAAGTACTGTTTCTTCACCCTTGACCCCAGGGTCCTTGGTCTGAATCCAACCATGATAAGTTTCCTTTACTTCCCAAAGTGTTACCAAAAAAGAAAGAAAGAAAACAGTTGCTGCTGTGGCTACTGTGTTTGTCTTTTGGAAATTTGACTCCCATTGTAAGGTGTTAAGAGGCAGGGCCTAGAGCCTGATGGGTGACTTAATGGGAGGCCCTGGGCATGGGTTAGTTCTCTCTTTCTCAGCAAGTCTGACTAGTAGGTTGGTTTTTTTGGATTGGTTTTTGTTGGGGTTGTTTTGTTTTGTTTTTGTTTGTTTTGTTTCACTGTGTAGCCCTAGCTGTCTTGGAACTCTGTAGACCAGGGTGGCCTTGAACTCACAGAGATCCACCTGCCTCTGCCTTCCTGGTGCTGGGATTAAAGGCCACTGCTGCCACCACCATCCTCCAGCTAGTAGGCTGCTCTAAATGCCCTTCCATGCTCTGCCATGGGGTGATGAGACCAGAAAGCCTTTGCTGGAGGCTGGTACACACTTGTGTACTTCCCAGCCTCCAGTTAATTCTAAGTGACCCAGCATCAGGTATTCTGATGGCAGAAAATGGAGCAAGACATTTGGTAACATTTAGAGGCCAGTCTATTTCAACACAGTGAGCTATTTTCCTGGTTCTTCTGGAAAGTCTGGTCGAACTAGATCCAAGTGTGACCTGGCAGCAAGAGTTGGAGTGAAGTTTGTCTCTCTGCGGTGACCAGGTGACTGGGTCCCATCTGTCCTTGGTTTCCACTGATGACTCTGCTCTAACTCCAGGCTGGTTCCTGACCCCCCCCCCCCCCCCAGGTACCTCTTCAGGGACATCTGTGCAGCCAAGACACCCACAGGATGTCACTGGAGACCTGGAAATCAGGGCATGTCTGTCCATAGGGAAGAGAAAGAATGAAATAATATGGGCTTCCTCCCCAACCCCAAAGCCTTTGTCAAGTTAATGGACAAAAATGCCTGGGGCTGGACATGGCCTGAACAGACCTGTTATCCTAGCACTAGAGAGGCAGAGACAGGAAGATGGGTGTTCAAAGCCAGCCTATGCTACAAGGCTGGTGGATCTTTGTGAGTTTGCAGATAGCCTTGTCTACATAGCAAATTCCAGGGTAACAAGGGCTACACAGTAAGACCCTGTCTCTAAAAAAGAAAAAAAAAAAGAATTTATAAAAGCAAGTTACTTTAGTTTTGGGAGGTAGTCATTGTTTAAGCAACAAGGGGGACTTTCCAAAGTGACATGGCCTGACTGTCTTACCTCCTTTCTATTAGGAAGACACAAAGGGGTTCTGGCTGTTGTTCCAGCTGTTTTCTGCTGAACAGGGCAGTGTCTTCATCAAGTCAGGGGAGGCTTTGCTCTTGGTCTTTTTTGAGGAGGAGGAAGTGGAGTAGGCCCATCGTTAACGGGAAAACAATCAATGATAAGATTAACACACTGTGGGAACAATGAAGACATTTATTTAGGCTGGAGAAGCCTGGGCCAATTAGATGGTTCCCTGGGGAAAGGTGCCAAACCTGGAGACCAGAGTTCAATCCCTGGCCCCACATGAAGGAAAGAGAGAAGTAACTACTGAAAGTTTTCCTCTGACTTCCACAGAACAAACACACATTCACACACACACACACACACACACACACACACACACACACACACTCTCTCTCTCTCTCTCACACACACACACACTCATACATACACACACACAGAGGCACTAAATAAATGTAAATGCATTTTAAAAGAAGAATAGAGTAACATAAAAGTTAAACAGAGTTTAGTTGAGGGTAAGATATTATATTTATGTGTGGTCTATATATTAAAAATATTTCTATATATTAAACATCTTACGTATTGATTTCCCTCTAGATAAAAGCCTTTGTTCTCTCCTGTTATCCCATTGTGCTTCACAGTCTTTGTGCAGGGATCAGTTTCCAGCCGGTGACAGCTGGCTATGAATTCTCCCTGTCCTGACTTAACCCCTTGCGTATGTGGCCAGGGCTGCTGCGGGGACAGTGAGTGTGCTTGGCTGGCACCTCTACTGCCTGCTGACAGCCTGGGCCATGTTTCAACACCCTCCTGCACTGATCTCAGACCCTGATCCTGAGCCCTGAGCATGCGTAAGGCACACCCTGTTGTTGCTGACTATTTTGGTATTTTCAAGGGATTGTCCCAGTGCCTTGTGGCTCTTAGGCTAGCTGTGACTGGCTTAGGGACTGGCCACTTACAAGGCCAACTCACACCATGAAGGAAGGCTGAGACTCAGGTCTTGTGTATATGCAGGCTCCTGGCTCCAACTCCAGTGTCACCAGGACCCAGCCTCTTACCTCACCCCCAGCCCCAGTGTTACAACAGCCTCTGCCTGGTCCCCTGATCCTGTCTGCAGCCCCAGCACTGTATCCTCAACTGCAGCCCGAAGAAGTCTACCAACATTCCTGAGTCAGGTCCCAGGGCCCTGCCCCACAGGAACCTCCTTCCAGCTAAAGCTAAGGGTTCAGCGTGATCAAGAGTAAGTCCCCCCCTCTGACGCCTTATCACCTCTGTATTCATGATCTCCACTAACTCAGCTCCAGTACACCAGGCTGTTCTGGTGTTCTGTTCCTCCTGCATGCCAGCCACCTAGGTCCCCTGACCTTTGTACATCCATGAAGCATGTTTCCTAACAGTGTGTCCCTCCCTCATCCCTCATCTTCATTCTCCTGGAGTTCACTCAGGTTCCACCTTCCCAACAAGGCCACTCAATTTAAAGTCACAGTGTGTGTGTGTGTGTGTGTATACGTATGTAGAGATCAGTGGCCAACATTGGCTGTCTTCATCAGAAACTTAATTTTGTATTTTAAGCTCATAGTGAAACTCTGTCTGAAAAACAACATTTTTTTTTTTTGTCTAAAAAATAGAACAGGGGCTATAGAGATGGCTCAGTGGTTAAGAGCACTGGCTTCTCTTCCGGAGGACCCAGGTTCAATTCCCAGCATCCACAGAGTGGCTCACAGCCTTCTGTAACTCCAGTGAGCTCCAAGGACAGCTCTTGTCTCTTCTCTGCTCGGACTGCAGGCACACACTGAGAGCCTAGGAGTGAGTTAGACTCCTAGGAGGCAGATAGATAAGGACAAGGGCAAACACTAGCTAATGAAGGTGATGAACTTCCAAGATGGCAGACTTCTTCCTCTTCCTCCTGACCTTAGACAAAAGCTAGCTGCTAAAACAAAGGTCTGACGGGACCTTTTTCTCCTGCCATTAGGGTCCCCCTACTGATGGACTGGCTCAATAAATTCAAGGCCATATCAGGACAGTTCACACAACAGTTGAGCCAATCAGCGAGGCTGTCTTTCTTCAAACCCACTAACCCTAAATTAAGGGAAGAAGACCCTCCAGACTAAAAAAGCCCCAGGCCTCAAAGAGAAGCTTTGGGGAGGGTCATTTTCTCCGGGTGCCTGAGGCAATACGTGTTTCTTTACCCGTAATAGAAGCTTTTTATCAATTTGATTCTGCTCCTGTCTGCAGTGTTAGTGATTTCTCTGCTGCTGACTTTGGAATGTGTGATTTTTCATGCCTTTTAGTTCTTTTTTTTTTTTTTTTTTGGTTTTTCGAGACAGGGTTTCTCTGTATAACAGCTCTGGCTGTCCTGGACTCGCTTTTGTAGACCAGGCTGGCCTCGAACTCACAGAGATCCGCCTGCCTCTGCCTCCCAAGTGCTGGGATTAAAGGCGTGCGCCACCACCGCCCGGCTGCCTTTTAGTTCTTTAAAGCAGAGAAAACAAACCAAATCAAGACTCCTAGACTATAACTCCAGGTCTAACTTTTTTTTTTTTTTTAGATTTATTTTATTTTCTTTGTTGCTGTTGTTGGTTTTGATTTATTTTTCTCTTTGTGTGTGTGTGTAGGTATTTTCTTGCATATGTATCTGTGTACCATGTGTATACAGTGTCCAAGTTGGTCAGAGGAAGGCATGAGATTCTTTACTGCTGGAGTTACAAATGGTTGTGAGTCACCAAGTGGGTGCTGAGAATTAAGCTGGGAAAGAAGCCAGTGCTCTTAACTGCTGAGCCATCTCTCCAGGCCCTATTTTGTTTGTTTATTTAGACAGAATCTCACTATGTAGACCTTGGTGGTTTGGACATACAGAGACCCTCCTTTCTCTCCCTCCAGAATGCTAGGATTAAAGGTGTGCACCATCAAATTAGGGTCTGTTGTGTTAATTACTGGTATGTGTGCCTATATGTGTATATGTATATATGAATGAGAGTGCCCATTGAAGCCGGAGGTCTCAGATCCCCAGGAACTGGAGTTACAGCTATTGTGAGTCACCTGACATAGATGCTAAGTCCTCTGCAAGAGCAGTATGTGTTCTTTTTTTTTTTGGTTTTTTGAGACAGGGTTTCTCTGTGTAGCCCTGGCTGTCCTGGACTCACTTTGTAGACCAGGCTGGCCTTGAACTCGCAAAGATCCGCCTGCCTCTGCCTCCCAAGTGCTGGGATTAAAGGCGTGCGCCACCACTGCCCGGCCAGTATGTGTTCTTAACCTGTGAGCCATCTCTCCAGCCCCCATGCCTAGTTTTGCTGTTACTGCTGTGGTTTTATGTTTTGTTTTTGTTGTGTTGTTATTGTTTGGTTATTGTTGTTTCTTTTTAATGTGAGTGCTGAGGATGAAACTAAGGCCCCCATGACTGAGCCATCTCCCCCAGCCCTTCAAAGCCCCAATTCTGCCTAATACATTACTTTCTGGCACATGGTTTAGTATCTACAAGGGGCTGAGGAAGGGTTTAGGTGTGTCATGAGCTGCCAGCTGACCCATACAGGCCATAGGTGCTTGACAAGGCTCAGAAGTTACTTCCTGCGCATCTGAGAACCACACTTGGTGAAAGACCCCTGAAACGGGGACACCGCCCCTGGGGCCCAGCGT
>CAJQZJ010000817.1:194543-220229 GCA_907164525.1 Lophiomys imhausi | reverse complement strand
GGCTGCCAGGCATCTCCAGGCAAGCAGAGGCTGTGTACTTGGCCGTACTGGGTGCACTTCCTCTATACCATTCACGGAATCTCTAGCAGCATGGCACCCCTCAACAGAAGGAGGAACACAGAGGTGCCACAGATACAGGTCTCCATGTGGACTGGGGTACCAGCCAGCTCAATGGGAAGCCTGAGTAGCCATATCCCATGGGGCAGGCAATGATACATGTCCTCTCCATTGTGGGGCTCAGAGGACTAGGCTGTGAGAGCAACTGGCTTGGGATGCTGGGGTATGTCATAGGCAGCCAATTGGGGAACAGAGGGCATCTCCTAGGTCCCCACCCAGACAACACTGGACATGAGCATAGGTTTCATATAGTATGACAGCTGTGTCGTGACACTAGTCACAGGAGACTAGGAAGCCAGCCTCAGTATGTAACATCTCCTCAAGGCACTGAGGTGGACATATACAAAGCTACAAATAGAATGTAGAGGATGAGGCTGTGTCCTTATTGAACTGGGACTGGGCTTGAGACTCACTGTCCTCGTTGCCTTTCTACGCTGTGATAAAAAACCATGGCCAAGGGAATTTATAGAAGAAAGGGTTAGTTTGTAGATCAAGGTTCTGTAGTGAATATGTAAGGGCTTCTGAGATACAGACTTTTAAAAGGACATCCAAAGTCAGCCTCAAGCCTTGTACCTGGGGGAAACAACTGGCAGAGCCTGGTCCTGGGCAAATAAGAAGGCACCCTGTGTGCATAATTAGTGAAAGCCTGGGAAACTGAAAAGGGGCTTTTGGCTTGGCATTGCTTGGACGCTAGAAAGATTGCGGTCTAGGTGGGCAGAGCCCAGATTGGACTGACACAAGCTGAAGCCTCATTTTGGAGCCTCGGCTCTGTGAGAGATGCAGACAGCACCCTGCTGAAGGGCGTGGCTACAGGAGCTGCCAGAAAGCATGAGAAAGAGCCCGAGACACTGTGGAAGACTATGAGAACCATGCCCTATTTAAGGGGTGTGGGAGCAGAGCCCAAGAGCCATGTGTGAGAGACCACTACGAGGTGTGAAGTGGCATGTGCCATTTGCTGATGCCATATCACGCTGACAGAAAAGGCAGGACCTAAAGAGGAAGTGTGCTAACTGGCCCCAAGGCCACGCGGGTATAGCCAGCCTTGAGGGGGTAAGAATCTGATGAACAATGAAGGCAGCTGCAGGATCAAGTGATAGCACCAACCGAGGTGCAAGGAGAGTGAGAGAGGCGGAGGTGCGAGACAGACACATGCCGTCCGCAGGGGCCAAGGCCACGCTGACTGAAAAGAGGACCTCAAGTGGAGATGTGCAGATATAGTCAGCCCTGAGCCTTGGCACTGAGGTGATAAGAAGCGGGTGGATAGAAGCCTTGGCAGGTGAACTGAGAGGTGGAGTCTGAGAGAGAGGATCCTGCCACGGGCAAGCCTAGTAAAGTGGAGGAAAGTCACGACCGCACACTTTCAAAGAGCGAGCCTGGGTTTGCAGAACCTGCTTAGAAGTGGCGTAGAACTTACTTAGCCAGACGGTAAGCAGAGAGGCTTGAGGCTATGTTGGTCCAACCAGAGGCCTTGGCAGGCTTGCGTGTGTCAACTGGCAGCAGTGACGCCAAAGACTAGGCTGTGCGGCACAATATCTCTCCCATGCAAGTTTGCGACTTCAACTGACTGAGGAGGCCTCGAGCCCAAGCTGAAGTGAGGCTTCCATAGCAACGCGGTAGCCAGGTGACGGCAGAACGATTGCTCTTCTGGTGTTCTTTCAGACGGACTGCAAACGAAGTTGTCCACAAGGACCCATGGCTTGGTATCCTTTCAGAAGGGTTAGGGTTGGTTCTTAGGTAATAGGTGCTTAGATATTAATAAATACAGTTTAGTAAAATTTACGATTACAGGTCTAAAGGGTTAGGGCTCATAAGGGTGGGGACAGAGTGACACCAGGAGCCAGAACGGCAGCTTGAGCAGCAGCTGAGATCTCACATCTCCAACTGCAAAGAGGAAACAGAGGCCACGGTTTTTGAGACCTCAAAGCCAGTGACATACTTCCTCAAGCAAGGCCACACCTCCTAAGCCTACCCAAACTGCTATCAACTGGGGACCAAGTATTCAGGTGCCCAAGAATCAGGGACATTTCATTCAAACCACCGCATTCCCCTAGAACCTTGATGGTATAACTCTGCCTTCTTAAATGGACACCACACCTGTCCTGGCTTTACTTGTGTGTGTCAGGCAGGATGTGAACTGAGGAGCACGGAAGTGGGGGGACCTTCTCAAGACAGCTCAGTGGTAAAGCACTTGCTTGTCTAGTTATATGCAAGGTCCTGGGTCCCATTCCTAGCACTGAAACTGTGGTGGCACATGGAAGGCCAGTGTACGCCACACACTGAGACTCAAAAGAAAAGCAAGGGGCTGGAAAGATGGCTAAAAGCATTTATTGCTTTTGCCAAGAACCAGAGTTTGTTCCTAACAGCTACTGTGGGAGACTCACAACTGCCTGCAACTTCAACTCCAAGGGATCCACTGCTTTTTTCTGGCCTCTGCGGGCACACTGCACTCATATGCACAAGAATCCACATAAATAAAAATAAAATAAATCTTGAAGGAGAAAAGAAAATCACACCATGCCACTCCCAGTTAGCGCTCTCTGCCTCCTACTTTTGGATCAGGATGTGAGCTCTCAGCTTCTGCTCCCGCACCATGCCTGCCTGCCTGCTGCCACACTCCCCAGCATGACGGTCAAGAACTCTAACCTCGTGGAATTGTGGGCTATGAATTAAATGTTTTCATAAGTTGCAAGATAGAAAAATAACTAAGACATGGACTCAGACCTGTGGCTGTCAGGCTCCCATAAGGTTGGCTAACACTGACCCAGAAGGGCAGGTCCCCTATCACTTCCACAAGTTTTCCCACCTCCTCTCTAACAGCAGCAGGAGGGTCCTATAACCATTATAGGACCCTCCCCAACCATTGTCATATACCCACTATGATGCTTATCTTCTAAAATTATTTTAAACTTTATTACATTGTGTGTGTGTGTGTGTGTGTGTGTGTGTAGTAGTGCACATGGAGAGGTCAGAGGACATCTTGTAGGAGAGAGTTGGTTCTCTCCTTCCATCATGATCAAACACAGGCCAACAGGATTGGCAGCAAACCCCTCTACCTGCTGAGCCATCTCACGGGTCCTCGTTTCGTTTTATTTTACCAGTGCCGGGAATTGGATCCAGAGCCTTACAGTTGAAAGTGATAGTTTCATCTTCATTGTCGACTGGAACATCTTGGGGTATCAGCATGGCAGCACCCCTCTGGCTCTGCCTGTGAGTGTGCTTGAACCTGAGAACAAGTCCGAGGCAGGATCCCCATGACCTCCGCTCTGGGGACCAAACAGACACTGAGTTGGAAGCCCAGCACTCCAGGATTGTCAATCCCTCAGCTGGTTTCTGTTGAAGTAAGTCCCTTTGAGCTGACTCAGATTGGAGTCATCTAGGATACCCCATTCTCCCCCTAAATACTCCAATAGCAGCCTTCTGGCTTCCCCATCAATCTGGGGTGCTTTGGTGGCCCTACAAGGAACAACAAAAGCCCAAGTAGTAGCTGAAGCATCTTCACAGGGGTCTCAGGTCCTGGGTGATCACTGTATTTTACAGCCTGGGAAGTGGGTCTTGGGAGGGTCAGGGTGGGTCAGAGGAGGACTAGTGCCTGGGAAGCTCCCATAAGCTGCTCTTCTCACCCAGCTTCACTGCTGCTGGACTGGATGTGGACATGAGAGGTGGAAGAATGTGGAAGGAAGAAGACAGTATGTCTGGGCCTAGCTCAAAAGGCAGCATTATCTATCACTGGGACTCAGGACCCAGCAAGAGGTCTGACCCCTATGCACAGGACAGTGCAGGAGTCCAGCTGTTGCTACAGATAGGGGGATACACAGCTGGAGGCTGCCCACGGCCAGGCTCTGGGAATCTGCAGAGAGTGATGGGGACGGGGTGCTGTGACAGACACTTGCCTTCCAGCCTTTGCAACTGTTAGAGGGGGAGGCAGAGGAGAGAGTTGTCTGGCGGGGCTGGTGAGATGGCTCAGCAGGTAAAGGTTCCTGCCACCAAGCCTGGTGGCCCCCAGTCCAATCCCAAGGACCCACATGGTGGAAGGAGAGAGCTGACCCCTGAAAGCAGTCCTCTGACCTCCATACACCTACCTTGGCACAGGTGCCTGATTCCACATACAACATTTACAGTTAAATAGATATAACAAGTTACTGTGGTGACAATTTTGTTACTCACAAGTTTAAGAGGCAGATCTGCGCGTGCGCACACACATACACACACACACACACACACACACACACACACACACACACACACACACGCCAGGGGTTGGTATCTTGTGTCTTCCCCTGCTGATCTCCACCCTGAACCAGGAACACACCAATTGGGCTAGACCGTCCGGCAGTGATCCCCAAAGATCCCCCTCTCAGCTTCCCTAGCCCTGAGGTTACGGCTCACACTGCTGTGTCCAGCTTGTTAAGTGTGCTCTGGGACTTGAACTCAGGACCTCACACTTGTGTGATAACTGTCTCTCCTGCCAAACCATCTTCTGGGCCACAGAAGGCAGCTCTGAGACTGTACCTTTAAAGAGAGAGAGAGAGAGAGACCATTTGTCAGCTCTGTCAGCTGCCAACTGGATCCAGTGGCCGTTCTAAAGTAAACAGCTACCAACTCTTTGATGCCTTCCCCACTGAAAGGCAAGGTCTTTATCTTCACCCTTGAGGTTCAGGCTGATTGGCAACTGCACTGGCTGACAGGAAAGCAAAACCAGGCCTAGAATGTCAAAGGCTTCCAAAATACTCACTCTGGAGCCCTGGGCTACCTTGTAAGAAGTGCAAGTGTCTTGAGGCAGCCATTGTTGGGAGAGGGCTCAAGCCACTCAGAAGACAAGTCAACGGTCCCAGTGGAGTCCAGCCTTCCAGCCTAGACACAGACTGTGGGTCAAGAAACCCCCATAGTCCTCACTCACCCAGTCCTTCCACCCTTTTTGTTGCTGACCAAGTACAGAGGATCATGGGAGAGACACAGCTATCCCTGCCTAGCCTTCTGTGCAACAGAACCAGTGAGCCTAATAGAAGGGCTATTATTCCCTGCTAGGTTGGGGCGGTTTGTTTGCAGCTGTAGGGCAGAACAGCGACTTCTTTAGTTACAGGCATTATTGTAATAACATCACTTTTTATGCAGAAACCAAAAAAGAAAAAAAATCCATCTGCCTACGCACACCACTATTTGAACCTTTTCAACAATTACTTCTGAATGCAAAATTAATGGCCTTCACAGCCCTTGTTAATCATGTCAGCATTTGCACTTGAGAAAGAGCTAGCATGAGAAAGAACTTGCACATTACTCTCTGCTTGGCTGAGTGGAAGCTAGCAGCTGCACACCGCAGAGCCCACTTTTCCAGCTGTGTGCAGCGACCGCTTCTGCAGGCAGAAGAGGAGAATAGAGCCAGGTGTGGAGGAGCAGTCTGTGATCCCAGGAACCCCAGGCAGGAGGATGGTAAGTTCTAGGCCACCCTGGGCTACAGTCACGGTTTGAGTATCTGGATATGTGGTTCCCAGGTTGGTGGTGCTGTTCCCAGAAGCTGTGGGATGTTGGGATGGGAAGCACAGTTTCTGGTTTGGTTGTCTGCGCTCACCCTGATCCTGCAAGATGTGAAGAGTATTGGGTACAGGATCCCACCACTTCGACTGAGTGAAGCTGAGGTTGGGTGGGGCCAACCATGCCTTCCCTCCCTGCCGTGAGGGACTGTATTCCTTTAAAACTGTAAGCCAAAATAAACCTTCCCTGAAGTTATAGCAGAAATTTTATCACAGCAGTGAGAAAAGTAAGTCACAAACACAGAGGGATGCGGTCTAACACAAAGGGCAGGGAGGGGTTTATGTGTCATTCCAGCACTCCGAAGGCTGAGATGGGAGTATAAGAAGCTCAAGGTCATCCTCAACTACATATCAAGTTTGAGCTAGCCTGGGCTGCATGGGACCCCGGGTTGTCTGTTTTCCAAACAATGTGAACAAAGGAATAAAGAAAAAAAAAGTTTTCTGGAGGCTGAAAGGCCAAGACTGGGAACCTCTCTCCTGTCAGTTGAGCCCATTAGGGCCTCGTGACAATGGAGAGTGGAGGATGCTTAGGGAACCCATAGTGGAAGACCCTGACACACAGTACTGGCCGTAGTGTTCCTCTGTGGTTTATATCTTCTGCACCGACACCTTCTTCAGCTTCTTCAGCTGGCTGTGTGTGGCTCTGGCTGTCATCCACATGATAAGGGTTCCCCTCAGCAAGCCTGAGCTGGAGTGTCCCATCAAGGTGAGTGTTGGACTGTGTCTCTGCTCAGTCCCTCAGTCTCAGAGCTAGGGACTGCACCCAAGGGCACCGGGGTAGGCTAGCACAGCCTCTGACCCCACCCTGTTCAACCAGCCTCTACGTCTCCTTGGCAAACCAGGGAGTCTGACCCCTGCTTCAAGAGTACTATATGAAGGGCACACTGAAGGCTGAGTTTCTGGGGTCATAGCAAGTGTCAGAGTCTTTCCAAGACATCTGGCTTATGGTGGTTGATGGCCAGCAGCTTCTGTTACCCAGCTAGTGGCGCACATCTTTAGTCCCAGCACTCAGGAGGCAGAGGCAGGTGGAGTTCTGTGAGTTTGAGGTCAGGCTGTGGGGCTGGGTTAGCCACACGACCAGGGGAGCTAGTCTGGAGCAAGAGTGAGGTCAAGGTGTGTCCAAACCCCGAAAATCTCATCCTAAGTCCGCAGGAACAGGACTCCTCCCTCCCTGCCCTGGGCTTGCATGTCCCTGTGCACATAGTCTCATGGCCCCCATCTCTACTACCTTGAGGTGGTCACATACCCTGGCGGCCAGGTTACAGGTTAGACTTCCTCTCTCCTTATAAGGTCATGTCCAGCAAGCACCTGGAATTCCTCCTCATGCAAATGAGGCATTCCTAGCACCTTAGTCCCCAGCCAATAAGTATACTTCCCCCAAAAGCTCCTACCCACTCCCCCAAAATTTAAACAGCCTTTGTTCTCCCCAATTAAATGAGCTGCTCAATGGAACCTGCCCCCAAAGAAGTCTTTTTCTTGCCCTCTTCATTGGCTGCCTGAGGTCTCCATCACCCCCAGACATTACTGCCTTATTCTCCCTATCATGCCAGAGGCCATGATTGAGGACGATCCCACTATTAAGGGATAGAGGAGTGGAGTGGGGACAGCACCAGCCTGGTCTATAGGGCCAGTTCCAGGACAGCCAGAGCTGCATAGTGAGACCTTGTCTCAAAACAAACAAACAAACAAACAAAAAAACAAAAACAAAAGAGTCAGGGCCTAAGCCGGGCGGTGGTGGCGCACGCCTTTAATCCCAGCACTTGGGAGGCAGAGGCAGGTGGATCTTTGTGAGTTCGAGGCCAGCCTGGTCTACAAAGCGAGTCCAGGACAGCCAGAGATATTCAGAGAAACCCTGTCTCGAAAAACCAAAAAAAAAAAAAAAAAAAGAGTCAGGGCCTAGAGCAAGTGTTTTTGGGGTTCTTGGAAGAAAGGTGTCTCAGTTAGTGTTCTTCCCATTGCTGTAATAGACACCATGACCAAA
Source organism: Lophiomys imhausi (assembly GCA_907164525.1). Taxonomy (NCBI): domain Eukaryota; kingdom Metazoa; phylum Chordata; class Mammalia; order Rodentia; family Muridae; genus Lophiomys; species Lophiomys imhausi. The sequence continues at coordinate 212,603 of CAJQZJ010000817.1, read as the reverse complement.
AGCAACTTGGGGAGGAAAGGGTTTATCTCAACTTAGCAATTCTCAGCTCACACTGCGTCACTGAGGGAAGTCAGGGCAGGAACCTGGAGGTAGAAACTAGAAAGAGACCACTGATGCATAGCAATGCTACTTAGCAGCCTGCTCCTCACTGTAGAGAGATTTTAATCCAGCAACATGGCTGCTCTGGCTGGAATACAGACACGCCCTTAGCACTCATGTTTAATCCCAGACAATGAAGGCACAGTTAGTTCGTAGAAGGAAGCATCCATGTTTAAAAGTGATGTCAAATTGAATGGCAGAAAAGTGACAATTCAGAGAAATGTTTGGCAGAATAGGATACACCCTTCTCTCAGGAGGAGAGAGAGGAAAGGGAAGCTACTTAAGGGAGCAGCGGAGAGAGTGAGAGAGAGGGGAGGCAGGTTTACTGGGAGAGTTTTACAGAGAGAGGTTGAAAAGAGAACCAGCTAGACACAGGTAAAAACAGAACAACCAAGAGAATGAGGAGCCAGAAGACTAGAACAGATTATTAGGGTTAGTTTGAGGCCAAGCAAAACAATTCAGAGAAGCCGAGAGAAGCTAGCTTGAATCAGTCAGTGTGGAGAGGAGTTGGAGCCAGAACAGCTGAGTTGAACCAGCCAGCCAGAGTTCAGAAAGAAAGGTCAAGTATTATTCAGTATCATTCAGTATTCAGTATTCAGCAGTAAGTCTCAGAGGCTGAAAACAATCTAGACCTAGATAAGATTGTACAGAGGCTAGAAGTTTCCAGGACTAGGTCTAGGTTAGCAGATGGAGGAAGTAAGTCTCCGAGACCACAATTAAATCAGGTGAATAAAAGTCATTTTTACACCTCATGGCTTGCCCAATCTACATTCTTATATCACCTAGAACCAACTGTCCAGGGGTGGCACTGCCCATAGTGGGCTGGGCCCTTCCACATCAATTATCAATCATGGAAATACACCACAGACTTGCCCACAGATCAGTCTGACACAGGCATTTTCTCAGTTGAGGTTCCCATATTCCAAATAGCCTTAACTTGTATGAAGTTAGCCAGCACAAGAGGGATCAATAAGTTCTGGTAGGGCCCAAGAGAGAGCAAGGCTAGGCCCTGTCTCCTCTCTGCTCACAGTCTACTCCAGTGATCTTTTCCCCCATGGTTACCATGGGGGCTCATGAGCTGCATCACTCCTGGATTCCCAACCTCTCAAACTCTGTGCTGCAGAAAGACACCTTTCCTTTACCCCTCTATTTTGGGATAGGTTCTTTCTGTGTATCCTGGCCTCAAATTCATGATCTTCATACCCCAGTTTCCTGAGTGCTGGGATTACAGGTGTGCATCACCCTGCCCAATTTACACCTCTTAAAAATTGTTCTCTTAAGTGTGTTTGTCTTTGTACATGAGTGTATGTGCTCTGATGCCAGAAGAGGGCGCCAGATCCCCTTGTGCTGTACTTACAGGTGTTTGTGAGCAGTCCAATCTGAGAGCTGGGAACTGAACTCAGGTCCTTTGGAAGAACACCAAGCACTCTTACCACTGAGTCATCTCTCCAAGCCCTTAAACCCCATTTCTTAATAAAGTACTCACCCTTGGGTGTCTCACTATAGTAACGGAAAAGAAATAAATATATGCCCAATCTCTACCAGATCTCTTAGAATAGGGGTACATACCCTCCCACCTCTCTGGGCAGGGCTACACCCTCTCCACTTGTCCCCTCTGCACAAACATTCTCCCTCCTCCAAAATATATCTGTTCAAACTCTTCACAGGACATTATGCCCCTGGAGAGGCTTCAGGCTTCTAAAACACAGGAATGGCACTTTTTCCAGCTGACAATTACAAAGGGGACACTTATGGTCACCCATTTGTGTGTGTGATGTTCAGATTCGAACTTAGGGCTTTGAGCATGCTAGTTGAGTCTTGTCCATTTCTAGCAAGCCAACATACAACCGAGCCCCAAAATGCACAGACAAGACAATTTTTGGAAAACTCCAAGGGTCAATTGTGAATCCGTGTTCTGAAGTAACATGTTGGACTGAGAGGCTCTTTGCTAGCAGCATGATGGTAAAGACTGACCCTGCTAAGGTGTGGGGGATCAGGTGATGAGGATTAGAGCTTCTCCCAGACAAATGGGCTGTGAGTCCCTCCAAGGTGCTTTTGAAGAAATTTCTCTAGAGTTTAAGGCTGGCTGGCTGTGTGTTCTAAAGTTATCAGTTAAGATCTTAGGCTGTTGGTGGCAACACATGCTGCTGAAAACCCACTGGGAAATCTAAGCCAGGATTGTCACACATTGAAGGCCATCCTGGGTAACAGAGTTCCAGAGTGGTTACAGTTCCGTTGGGAGATCCTGACCCAGAATCTCCCCAAAATGCTGGATGCAGGTGGCAAGGCCCTTAATCCCAGCACTTGAGAGGCAGAGGCAAGTGGATCTCTGTGAGTTCAAAGCCAGCTTGATCTTCATAGTAAGTTCCAGGACAGCCAGGGCTACATAGTGAGACTCTGTCTCAAAAAAAAAAAAAAAAAGAGAGAGAGAGAGAGAAGCCCCCAACGCAAGAAAAAACACAGCAAAAATAAATTTAGAATTTTAAAAAATATTGAGAAACAGCATCGGCTGAGGATTTTCTTGGCCTGCTGAGCAGCCTGTGCCTTAAGAGTCCCAAGTTCTCTAAGCCGGGCGGTGGTGGCGCACGCCTTTAATCCCAGCACTTGGGAGGCAGAGGCAGGCGGATCTTTGTGAGTTCGAGGCCAGCCTGGTCTACAAAGCGAGTCCAGGACAGCCAGAGATATTCAGAGAAACCCTGTCTCGAAACACCAAAAAAAAAAAAAAAAAAAAAAAAAAGGGTGTGTGTGTGTGTGTGTGTGTTGGGGGGGCTAGGGGTGGGTGGCTGTCTACGATGCCACAGATATCTGCAGATGCGGAGAGTGTGTGTGTGTGTGTGTGTGTGTGTGTGTGTGTGTGTGTGTGTGTGTTGGGGGGGCTAGGGGTGGGATCCTGCACCAAGAGAAGCTGCACCCTGAGCCCAGCTCCAAAGCAGGAAGGGATGGGTGTTTGGGGGATGGGTGCTTCCACTTCAAGCTGAGCTTACCAGCACACCACTCACCCTTCTCTGTCCCACAAGGTTTTGTTTTCGGTTGCCCAGAAGCAGATATATTTATTGTCCTTTGGATGCTGATGTTCATTTTTTTTCCTGGAAGACCCACCCGCCCCCCCATCTGCAGGCACCACTTCAGGTGCAAGGTAATCCAACAAGATCACATGACCCAATTCTGACCACTGAAAGCTGGGCCTCCTTGGGATTTTCACCCCCTTTCTGCTGTTCTCATAAAAGAACTGTGCCATTTCTCCTGGCATCATGAACCTGGTCCACAGCACATAGGAATGGGGTGGACCACCATGTAGCTCAGGCTAGCCTTTAACTTGTGAACATCTTCCCAAGTGTTGGCTTATAGAAGTGAGCCACTATGACTGGCTTAAATGTTTTCTCAAATGAGTAGGAATCGGGGGATCACAACTGGTCCCTGATTTGTGCTAGGTCCCCATTCCTCTCTGTTAGTCTCAAAATGTCCACGCTGAGGCTTAAGTGTGTAAACTCAGAGACCCGTTAGTCAAAACCACCTTTATTATTTAAAGAGTGTCCCCACAAGGGTGCTCAGAAAGCAGGCCCCCAGAGGAAAGTGATATTTACATGGGGCGAGGGAGGGAGGAAGAGGCCGAGCGGCCCCAGGACTGAGTGGGCCGGCCACTATGGAAGAGAAGTTCTTGGACCCAGTAGTCTTGGACCTGTGGACTGGTTCCCTGTGAGTCTGGTGTGGAGGCTACCATTCGGGGCTGGAGCCATCAGTCAGACTCTGGCTCTGGAGGCATGTGCCGCGCAGAGCAGCGAGATGAGGTGGGTCAGGGCTGAATCACCATGCCACTGGCTTCGGAGTGAGTCTAGGGAAAGAGCCATGGGCTTCCAAGGTCTCAGATGCTTCTCCCAACACCCTGTAACTAATGTCCGCTTCCCAGAAACCTATGGGAATCCATCTGTTCTCTACAGTGCCCTCTGGTAGGTCCAAACAAAGTTTTCTCCCAAACTTCTTCCTTACTAGGGTCTCAGATGGTACCATCCTATACCAACTCACCTTTATGGCCTGGAAGATCCAGTCCCGGAAGTCAATGACTTTGGTGTACACTCCTGGCTTCTGGGCCAAAGCACAGCCTGTACCCCAGCTTACAATGCCACATAGCCGCCATCTTGACGTCCCAGATATGCTGTCCTCACACACAAAGGGGCCGCCGCTGTCACCCTGGTGAGGCAGCATGGGACACTTGGCTGGAGGTCACCATGGTTCGAGTGGGGAGCACCATTCCCACTACCCTGGCTCATTCTCTGAAGCGTTGAACCTACGGGCTGCCCACTGTGTCCCTCACCTGACATGCATCAATGCCCCCCTCCGGATAGCCAGCACAGAACATCTTGGGTTTGATCTGATTCCCGTAGAAGTCGGGGCTGTTGCAGACCTCATTGCTTATGATGGGGACCCGGGCCTCTTGCAGAACCATAGCCTGATGGCCTGAGGGGACATGGGTAAGGTGGCCAAAACTGGGAAACAAGCCCTTCCCTCCTAGCTTCCACCCCATGGCCTTGGGTCCCTTTGAGATTGACCTAGCCTCCCCCAGATCAGCTTCAGGATCCCTCCTAGTGGCATGGCTGGCAGGGCTTGGAACTTACCGTAGTATTGTGTGTTACCCCAGCCGGTCACAGTACAGACCTTACCATCCACCAGGGCCTGTCCCGCAGCAGGGAGACACACTGGCTGGATGTATTCTGTGAGAAAGAACACAATAGTTTAGTCCCCACTAGACAGTCTGCCCCTCGTGGGACACAGCTATCCAGCTACCTCATCCTCCACACACCCCTGTGGATGGAACCTTCGTCGTCCAATTATGAGCCACCTTCCCAAATCTTTTCCTTCCACCCCCAATCATCTCAAGGAGCTGGGATTGACCTTTGCCTCAGGAGGGACAAAAGACCAAGTCACCTGTCCAAAATTTCACAGACGCCAATGGCATAATCAGAATTCGAACCCTAAGTTTGAGCTCTTAACGATGGCTACAGGGCCCTCAGCCCAGAGGCAGGAAACAGGAAAACACACGCTGCTCTTGAGACCTGTGGTTTCCATCTGTCAGAAAACTGTGGTAATAAACACACAGGCCTCTACTGAGATGGGGTGTCCTTGTGCAGTGCACAGCCCTTGCAAACAGTCCTGGAGGCCCTCACTGTTGCCACGATGTTAACTCGGCTTCCCTGAGCCTCCACACCTTGATGCAAGGTGCAAACAATGGTCATGTGCCAAGCTGGGGTTATAGCTCAGTGCTGGAGTGCTTGCTCACAGTACACAAGGTCTTAGGGTTGTTCCTCAGCACCAAAAGAAGCAAAGCATACACAAATTTGCCGGCAGCAACTGTGGTAAAAAATGGATGTGGTGTTGAAAGCAGGAAGCACTTGTAAGACTAATAAGAATAAATAGCAATCGAGAGACCACCCCAGAGGGTTGTGGGAGGATGAAGTGAGTCCAGACGTGGGACACACCAAGGCCAGTGAAAGCACACGGTCACTTAGCAACGAGCAGACACTCTGAGCAATATGTCCTCAGATGATTCCGTCATTGTGTGCAGATCCTAAGAGTGTCCTTCATGCAAATTAGGACGACTCTGATGTCATAAGGCCATCCTGTCTCATTTGACCACAGGCATACAGACGCTCTGTCTTTGACCAAAATGATTTATTGCAGCACACAGCCGTACTTAAGCTCAGCACACCGCTGCTCTTATTTATTTGCTATTTTTTACGTAGTTGTTTATTTTGGGTGTCTTGAGAAAGGGTCGCTCAACACAGCCCAGGCTGGTCTCAGAGTCCTTCTGCCTCAACCTCCAAGTGCTGAGATGTATTCATTGGTGTTTTGCCTATATGTCTGTGTGAGGATGTTAGATGCCCTAGAACTAGAGTTATTGCCATGTGGGTGCTGGGAATTGAACCTGGGTCCTCTGGGAGAGCTGCCAATGCCCTTAACTACTGAGTAGTCTCTCCAGCCCCTCCATGTTTATTTTTAAGGTTTATTTTTACACACACACACACACAAACGAGCACCTGCCTGTGGAGTTCAGAAAAGGGTGTTGGATTCCCTGGAGCTAAAATTAGAGACAGTTGTGAGTGGTTGGATGCAGGTGCTAGGAACTGAATGAGGGTCCTCTGTGGGAATAGCAAGTTTGTTATGCTGAGACATCTCTCCAGCCCTGCTCCATACCTTTTGGTTCTGCATGGTGTTTGGAGGGGTACAGTCTTGCTGCGGTTTATTATTACAGCCTTACACAACTATAACTCACAAGTCTTTTAATTCTTCATGTTAAAGTGTATGCATGAGTCGATGTCTTTGGCATATTCCCAGATTGGCACAAGCGTTATTGTGTTCCATGGTAGAACATTTTGTCTCCCCAAAAGGAACCTCAGGTTCTTTGCCTGCTTGCATCATCTCAATCCCTAACTCCTCTCCTACCTGAGGGAGTTATTCATTCATTTATTTAAAGTATTGCGTATACCTTAGGCTAGTCTCAAACTCACTATGTGGCCAAGGCTAGCCTTGAACTGGACCCTCCTGCCTGCTCCTCCTCCTGAATACTGGGATTCTAGGCTTCATGCCCAGGTTACTATGACCAACTGGTTCTATAAGAGCATTTAAGTCCTGGTGTTCTGTGGAACCTTCTGTATCCCTTCTGTTGCATCAGGAATCACTGGACCACATAGTGACTGACTCCCTGAGGTAGGCTCAGATGGCTGTGTATGACAGCCATGCTATCTAGCATTCATGGCTAATGCGCAGTTTGTGCTCCCTCGGGATGGGTCTATTATCGCCATGGAAACCCGAAGATGGATCTACTTTGCTTCACAGGCCCCTTCTTTGATCCTTGAGTCCCTGAGTCCCTGGAGTCTTCAAGCTGAGGCTAGGTCTCCAGACTTACCTGTGAGAGGTAGGGTGCTAGAGAGGTGGACCAGGGCGATGTCGTTGCTGTTTTCCTCACTGGTAGGGTCTCGAAAGGGAAGGTAGCCCCCATGATAGATCACAGCCTGAACCCCCAGTTGCATGCCATGGGGTGAGGTCCGAGCTACAGCACCAGCAAATACTCGCCATCGAGACAGGACCCGGTTCCGCCTGTCAGGGACAGAAGGGACAAGTCCCTGGGCTTGGCCTCTGCAGACCTCTCTCTTGCCCTACCCCAGGTAACACTGTGGGGAACACTCACTCTGGAAAGCAGTGTGCAGCTGTCAGCACCCAGTCCCCGGACAGCAGGGATCCTCCACAGAGGTGGGTCCCATCATAACGCAGGCTGACCTGCCATGGCCACCTTCCCAGGCTACTGTCCTGCCCCCCCACAATGCGATCCACTGGAAGCTTCCTGCGGCCACAGTCTGTGAAGAGGTGACAAGGATGGGATGGTTTGGAATGGGAGGGATCTGTCCCCAATGATGGGAAGGAGACATAGCCCTGCTCCAGCAGTTTGTAGGAACAAGGCACTCCCCAACCTTGGGGTTCAAGAGGACATCACATGTGGAGGTCCTGGACAGTTTGTAGGGACACGTTCCACCCTGGGGTCCCAGGGCCACAGTCCTGGCCTGTATCTAGAGAAGGTCTGAGCTGGTCTCACTATGGTCTCACCTTGACAGATGGCGGTCACAAATCGGCCTCTAGGGCATTCGCTAGGACACAGGAACAGAGAAGACACAGGACAGGGGTGGTAACACAGACAAACCAAGGGACCAGTTAGGATGATATTTGGAGGCCAGGGGTCCAGTACCACCCGCAGCAGCCCTGCTCACCACACAGAGATGACATCTAGCAACCTCTGAGCAAGAGGCAGGCCGCCCTCGTCCACGCAGAAAAAGCCCGACGTGCCGTTGGCGCCCGCAGTTCGCACATCCAGCTCAGAGTGCGCCAAGGCCCTGCACAGGGCTCCGGTCAGAGCCACCTCCCACCCGATTCCAACCCCTTCCCTCCCCCGAGGGCCATCCCAGTACCTGAGAAAGCCCATCTCCTCACAGCCGAGCCCCGCCACCCTGGCATTGGAACGTGAGGAGCACAGCAACCTCCAAGTCCCCTCTGTCTTGTCGAACACAGCAAGCCGCGAGTCCCCGGGGCTGACCTGCACTGCAGGACGACAAAGCCACCATGCCTGGGTTCCACAGCGGCCGGCCGCTGGCTTTCCTGGCCGACTGAGGTGCTGAGGGCTCTGGTCTTGCACCTCTTATTATCCAGGGGTGGCATCTGCACCCACTACTAGGTGGAACTACACTAGTGGGTCTCTCTCCCCAACTGGGATAGCCAAGCTGCTGGCACTTGACACCAGGAACCAGGGAAATGATTTCATCTGACTTGGGGAGAAAGCAGACAGGAGAGTGAGCTGTGCAGGGTATTCTCTGTAGATGAACAAGTCCAGAGATCCTATCTGGGTCAGGCTTGGGGAACCACCAGGAGGGATTGGTCAGAAACCCTTGGCTAATTTACCAGGTCACTAAAACATTTAAATAAGTATTACATGGAGATAAAAAAGATTGGAAGGGGCATGGCAGGAAGAGGAACCCTGGAAGATGTATGTAACTCTGGCACTCAGAAGGTGAAGACAGGGGGATCATGAGTTCAAGGCCAGTTTGAACTACCTACCAAGAAGAGGAGGAGGGCAGGTTGTGGTGGCTCATGCACCTAGAATTTGGTGAAGGAGGTACTGGCAGGAGGATCATGAGTTCAAAGCCAGCCTAGGCTACACATCTTAGTTGGGCTGTGGTGGCGCATGCCTTTAATCCCATCACTCAGGAGGCAGAGGCAGGCAGATCTCTGTGAGTTCGAGGCCAGCCTGGTCTACAGAGTGAGTTACAGAACAGCCAGGGCTATATAGACAGACCCTGTCTCAAACAAACAAAAAATAAAATAATAATAAAATAAAAGATGAGGAAGAAAAGGAGAAGAACTCAGGCTTTTCTATCAACAAAGCAAAATCTGGGAGACAGACAGTGAGTCACCTTAGCTAGGCAGGATGGCTTCTGCTTACCATCCCAGCAGGAAAGTTACCACAAGTTTGAGGCCAGTGTGGGTTACTTATCTAATTCCAGGCCATCCAGGGCTACAGAATGAGACCCCGTCTCAAAAATCAAAACAAAAGTCACCCAACCAATACTTCATTAAAAACTGACAAGACCCAGGCATGAAAACACCTGTTATCCCAGACCCCAGGAGGCTGAGGCAGGAGGATCGTGAGTTTGAGAATCAATCAGGGTTACATTATGTCTCAGGACAGAAAGAAGGATGGAACGGAGGGAGAGAGAAAAAAGGAGGGTGAGAGGACTGGGCTGTATCAGAAGGCTGGCTCACGGCTATGGTTCTGTCTGAGGATAGCTGGGGGAATCTGTGCGGCTGGCCAATGCTCCCTAGCCCTCCATCTGTCCCCATAAGGCCAGAGAAACCCTGTTCACACATGAGTAAGGGCAAACACTGAAGGGACATTTCTTTGTATTTACCAAATACTTTGAACATGTTGGCTACTATTTTAGGCTGTAGACAAAGCACACAAAATGTCTTTTTATATGGAGTGCAAAGCCCAGGAGGGCAGACAGATAATAGCAGGGCAAATAATGGAAACATGTCCTGTGTCACAGCAGCAGGGCCCGTGGAGACAAGCAAGGCCAACAGAAGGAACGGGGAGCTGGTATGTAGGGGTGGAGTTGCACTTTGCTGGAAGTGGGCAGGCAAGGACAGCATCACCAGGAAAGTGCCACATGAGCAGTGAGGAGAAAGAGATGAAGGAGGTGAGAAAGATGCTGAGATCTGGGAGGGGACCGAGAAGTAGGCCAGAGGAACTGAAGAATAGAAAGTGGAGATCTGAAGGTTGAGGCGGGGAGTTGGGTGAGGAACAGCAGGAGGCAGAGAGAGGCTGACAGAGTGAACTTGCAGCTGGACCAACGTGTACCCCGTCCAGGACTCAAAGCTGGGGGTAGGGTCACAAACTGACCTAAGTTAAGGGTGTTTCTGGCTGGTGGTGGGGGCAGACTGTAAGGCAGGAACTGGAGCCCAGACCATGACCTCAATGTGACAGGGACAGAAGCTAGGCCAGCAGGGAGCAGTGTAGGGAATAGAGATGGAGTCTGGGCATATTTTGTAGGCAGAGACCTAGGCCCTGTCTTCTCATTTACTTAGGAAGCTGAGGTTAGTGGATCAAAAGTCCAAGGCCTACCTGGGTTACAGAGTAAGCTCATGGTCAGCCTAAGTAACTTACCAAAAGGGTCTCTTGCTCCGCAATAGAGCACCTGCCTAGAATCCCCCTGTGAGGGGCTGGGGTGCGGCTCAGTGGTAGAGCACCTGCCTAGAATCCCCCAGTGAGGGGCTGGGGGTATGGCTCAGTGGTAGAGCTCCTGCCTAGAATCCCCCAGTGAGGGGCTGGGAGCGTGGCTCAGTGGTAGACCACCTGCCTGCATGTATGAGGCCTTTGTTCCAATCCCTAGAACCAATAAAAAAAATAAAATTATATGCACATCTAACAGATGGTGCACTAAACATCAAAGGATATACTTGTCCCGTGTAGACAGCTAACATACAGCCAACTAGAATTTGAACTCAGTCCACCCACTTCCGCTTTCTCTGCCCCATGCTTGCATGAGTCTCTGAAGAATTATTTCTTGCCTTTCTCTGACCAGCACACACTCTTCCACAGCAAGACTAAAAACTGCTGAAGCAGCTTGGTGTAAATACAGCCTCCAGCTCTAGGGTTTATCAAGGCCAGCCTGACATCTCCCAGTGAGTACTGTCCACCATCCCTCAAACTCCCAGGATCAAAACAAGAGCAACAATTTGGAGTCAGTGGGCAGCATTCCTAACTGCTCAAGAAATATCCAATATATTGGGAATTTCAAGGTGGGCGGGGAGTGATATTTTTATGGATGTGCATTGGGAAGATACTGTACGTGAAGGACGAGAAACATCAAATGCCTTCTTTTTTTTTGGTCTGTTTCTGGTTTTAGAGGGAGACAAGGTGTCACTTGTTAGCCTAGCTACACCTGGAACTTGTGAGTCTCTTGCTTCAGCTTCCCGAGTGGCTGCCTGTCATGGCTGTGGACCCCCAAGCCCACTTTGTTTTAGAACCACATCCTGTCTGTTTTTTTTTTTTTTTGTCACCTTAAAAGTCTTCTGTTGTACATCACCAGGTGTGCTCACCAAACTGCCAGATATATTTAGAGGTGTGAAGATCTCAGAACAGAATGAAGTGGGGACATAGTCAGGGTTGTGTTTTCTTGTCTCCACCATATCTCAGCATTCTAGAAAGCGCTACAGACAGGGCTCAGGTACTGGCAGGAGCCTCCATCTGAGCCAAGGTTGGTGTCTTTCTACATTGTCTAGTTGGTCTCTTCAATTTGTCTTTGTGCTTGCTTTTTTTCTTTTTCTTTTTAGTTTTCTGAGACAGGGTCTTTCTACATAGACCAGGCTAGACTCAAACTTTCAATCTTTTTGTCTCAGCCTCTCAAGTGCTGGGATTACAGGTTTCCCTTCCCTAAGTGGAGATTTCTTGAGCACCTATATGTACCACAGACAGCCTGACCCATACACAAAGCATCTCTGCCTTCCTGGAATGCTCATTAATATTAACAGTCCCTGTGAGAGTTCCACTGAGGCATCTGGGTGATTGTGGGGATGGGAGGGTACGGTGTGTGAGCCTTTAGGAAGGCCTTGCTCAAGAAGGGAGGCACAGATGCCTTTGTTTATGATCTGGCTAAGAGTTGAGCCCTGTGTGGATAAGCTGGACAATCATCTCCTCTTTTCCCACTTGGCTCTGCTCACCCCATACCCCAGATGAGGATGTAAACTCTCTCAGAGGGCCACAGCTCAGAAATGGCAGAAGGGTACCCCAGCTACTAGCAGGGACTGGTGAGTCCTGCTTTGGTGAGAGGATGGTGGAGGGTCAGGCCTGGGGAGGAAGCCTGTGATCCCAACTACTCAGAAAGCTTTGATAGGAGAGTTTTAGGTTTAAGGGATAGTTCAAGACCAGCCTGGTCAACTTAGCAAAAGTTCTGTCTCAAAAAGAAAAGTAATAAAGGGCTGGGGTGTTGCTCAGTAGAGTGCTTGGCCAAAATCCTCCAGTGAGGGGCGGGGTCGTGGCTCAGTGATAGAGCACCTGCCTAGAATCTCCCAGTGAGGGGCAGGGGGCATGGCTCAGTGGTAGAGCCCCTGCCTAGAATCCCCCAGTGAGGGGCTAAGGTGTGGCTCAGTGGTAAAGTACCTGCCTAGAATTCCCCAGTGAGGGGCTGGGGGTGTGGCTCAGTGGTAGAGCACCTGCCTAGAATCTCCCAGTGAGGGGCAGGGGGCATAGCTCAGTGGTAGAGCCCCTGCCTAGAATCCCCCAGTGAGGGGCTAAGGTGTGGCTCAGTGGTAAAGTACCTGCCTAGAATTCCCCAGTGTGGGGCTGGGGGTGTGGTTCAGTGGTAGAGCACCTGCCTAGAATCCCCCAGTAAGGGGATGGGGTTGTGGCTCAGTGGTAGAGCCCCTGCCTAGAATCCCCCAGTGAGGGGCTGGGGTGTGGCTCAGTGGTAAAGTACTTGCTAAGCAGTTAAGCTTGTGTAAGACCTTGAGTTCTTTCTATCATCAATTAAACAAAGGAGGAGGAGGGAGTAAAGATGAAGGTGAAGGTGATGAGGATACTGGAGGGACAGGGTATTTAGGGAACAATGGGAAGCCTTGAGACCAGATTCCAGAGAGACAGATCTACAAGCCAAGGTGAACTGTCAGTCATACAGGGCCTAAGAGTCGATAGGGTTGGGAGTCCGTCCTGGCACCGTGTGGAGCAGTAGAGCCTGCTGATCTCCGTGCTCTGTCATTTCCTGACCTGTGGTCCTGGGCAAGTCAGTCTACCTCACAGAGCCTCTATTTCCTCCCTATGCAAAACACTGAAAAGACAACAGCCTTAGACTGCAGCCGGGCCTGGGCTGTTAGTTTTCACTACGTCAATGAACTCAGAGGTTCTTGACAGTCAACTGAGCAGGAGTTACACACAACTAGCACCTAAATGCCTGGGTTGCTATGTGTAGCCCTGGCTGTCTTCAAACTCAGAATCTTCCTGCCTTAGTGTGTTACCATGCTGACCCTTGGCCTATCTGTGCCTTCACTCTACATTAAAACGGCCCGTAATATTGGACTTAATGAGCCAAAACCATCAAGTCTTGAGGCTGATCCCTGGCCAGAGGTCAGTGTTTTTAAGTTCAGTCTGGATGACTGAGTCTGACACCAACTGTTCAAATCTGGAATCCCATTTCTTCGAAAAAGCATGACCCGCCCACCATCACCACCCCTTTTTGGTTCCCTGGGTTTCAGAGAAGCAGGTTGGGGGTGGCCTTGGGGGAAGCCTCATTCCTTCCTTCTGCATGTGGTGTCTGCCTCTATGCTCCTCCAGTTGCTTCTTCCATGTGCTACAAATGTGCCTACAAGTCTGAGAACTGGTCCTAGCTCCATTATCGTACTGGGTCTTCATGTCCCACATATGTGTAAAGGACAGATGGAAGCTCCTAGGTCCTCATAGCTAGGAGTCTACTGAATTCATTCTATCCCTCTGGAATGTGTTTTGACCACATCTCATTTTATATATATATATATATATATATATGGTCAAGCCTCAGTTTCCCCATGGTCAAGCCTCAGTTTCCCCATGTATAAAAGAGAATAGCAGTCCCACATTCAAAAGGCTTTAAGGCTGCATGTATATGAATAAGTAAGTTAAAATTTAACCCTTTGCCTCTTTGGGAGCCATGTGATAATTTCTAATTTTTTCAGACTCTCTATGCGTGCATGTGGGTGCATGTGTGTATTGCAGCAGTTATGTCTGTGCATGTGAAGGACATGACATCGGTGTCATTCCTTAAGTCCTGTCTACCTTGGCTTTGAGACAGGATCTCTCACTGTGCTGGGATTACAGATGTGCTCTGTTATGCTGCACTTTTTCACATGGGTTCTGGGACTTGAACTCAGGTCCTCAGGCTCACAAGGCAAGCCCTTGAGTTGGTTGAGCACCAATTTCAGGCTTCTTTAAAATTGGAGTTTTAGCTAGATGTGGTGGTTGCACAGCTTATAATTCCAGAAACTGGAAGGTGGAGATTGGAGGATCAGGAGATCCAGGCTCCTCTATACTAAGTTTGAGGCCAGCCTGGGTTGCATGAGACCTTATCTCAAAAATAAAATAAAAAAAAAAGTTTTCAACTGCATTGGATACTTGTGGGTGACCTGTCTAGGGCCTGGATAACAGCCACACCCTTGGGGAGGTAGACCTTGAAAGCTAAGCAGGGTTTGGGTCTGCGCTACTTGCACGGGGTTCCCTGAGATAATTAGACTAAAGCCTATGACTTGGGCACAGTGCTTTCTTTGTGCCTGTAATTCTATCACTGGGAAGCTGAGGAAGGAGGATTGCCACAAAGCTGAGGCCAGCCTGGGGGAGTTCTAAGCCAGCCTGAGCTTCAGACGAGATTCTAGTTTAAACAGCCTGACAGGCCTTGAGTACAAGCAGAGTTATGAGTCCCAAGAATACTTTGAATTCTCCGTCACAGGACACCCTAGAGATCCAGGCCTGCTCTACTCACCTGGATACAGCGGCTCCTGGTCACTCCGTAGTAAAATGGTCACTGTGGAGAAAAGAGAGGTGAGTCCAGGCAGGGTGTAGCCCTTGGGACAGGGGAGGCCTCAGAAGCTGGGGGAGGTAGGCGCTCTCACCAATGGCCCAGGATGCAGCCCCAACGCCTGTCAGGAACAGCAGTGTCGCCACGGTGAGAGCTGCCACCTTGGGTCTGGAGCAGCATGGTGTGGTTCGGCCACCTGCAACAGATATCAAGCCAGAGCCACTGCCAGGTTTGTCCTCAGCACAGCAAGGGTTGGGCACTGGGCCAGTACCCTGCCAGGGAATGCAGGGTACCTTATCAGGCCTGGGCCTGTGGTACCTCATCTCACTTCCCAGGGCTGGGCAGTTGGCAGGGCCATCCCTCTCTTGTCATGTGGACAGACAGGTGTCTGGATCCCCAAGGATTCCAGCTGAGAAAAGGGGCATGGCTGGGCCTGCGGCCACCTCCCTACCCCCTCCCTGGTGCTGACCATTACTCCTCTCCAGTGACAAAACATTCTGGATTTCCCTTGTTGCTTCCTGACAGCCTGTCCCCAGTCCCCCTCTCCTGCTAACTTTTCCAGAACTTCTTACAACTTTGAGGTGTCTGTGACCCCTGACATTTACCCTCTTGGTTATCCTACAAGACCTAGCTCCAATATCAAATTTGCCACTGGGAGTTTGAGAGCCAAAGTTTTAAAACTTAGACAAATTCTTTTTGTTTGTGTGGTTTTTTGGTTTGTTTTTTAGTTTTGTTTTTGAGATGAGGTCTTGCTACATAGCAATGCTAGCATCAAACTCATTATGTACTCCAGGCTGGCCTCAAACTAGCGAGAGTTTTCTTTGTCACCAGGCCTGCCCATGTTTTGGTTTGGTTTTGGTTTTTCAAGATAGAGTTTCTCTGTGTAGTCTGATTGTCTTGGAGCTCTCTCTGTAGACCAGGCTGGCCTTGAACTCAGAGATCCCGCCTCTGCCTCCCCAGTGTTGGAATTAAAGGCGTGTGCCACCATCACCCAGCTATGTTTTGTTTTTTTAAGACAAGGTCTTTCCTCGAAACTCAGGCTGGCTTCAAACTTCCCTCTGTGTTCTGAGTGCTAAGATGACAGAAATACACCAACATGCCTGGTAACCTCACTTTGAAATAGTGGCTTTGGAGAGATCGCTCAGTGAGTAAGAGCACTTGCTGGGCAAACATGGGGACCAGAGTTAGGATCCCAGCACCCTTGTAAAATGCCAGGTTTGGTGGTACACATCTGTCAGTCAGGCACTATTAGGGTGGGCAGAGACAGAAGGCTTGCTGGCCATCAGCTTAGCTCCAGGCTCAGTGAGAGAACTCGTCTGAAGGGAGTAAGACAGTGAGTGACAGAACAGGACATTCAGTGCCTTCCTATGTGCCCTCCCCAACGTGTGCACAGATACACACACACACGCACACACACACACACACACACACACACTCATATACACATGTGCACCAGCACATACTCACACAGAGAGAAAAATAAATAAAAGAAAGGAAAAAACAAGATAGTGGCCTTACCTTTTCCTGGCTTGGGTCTTGGACAAGTGGAACCACTTCTGTGAGCCCCAGGTTCCCCATCTGTTAAATGAGCAGGCACCTAGCATCCACTTTTAAAAATGACTTTAAAGTTCTTTAAATACATAGTCATAGCCAAGCCCCGACTGCCGCCAGCCGTATGTGTAACGTTCAGTCTCTATCTCTGTCCCACATTGTGGTACCCTTTTCCCATGGCTCTGAGAGCCATGCATCTCCAGTGACTCAGTCCCAAGCCACATCCTAAACCCTGGGTACACTGAGATCCAGATCCAAAGTGTTTCCCCAAGAAACCAAACCAGCACTTGTTGTGCCATTGTGCCTGGCATACATCAGGTCCTCAGTAAACATTTATAAGCTATTGTTGCTGTGTGATCATGGGCAACTGTCACTGTCTCTCTGAGCCTCAGTGTACCTGTATGATAAAACTCTACTCCATCTGTCCGTTAAGCAAAGTAGGTCCGGGCATCAAGAGGGGCTTCTGAAAGAAAAGGGAGACACTCCCCAGGAAGAGATTATCTAAGATCTGCAAAGAGAGACAACAAGAGGCAGAGGTGTGCATCGGAAGAAGTGCACCGGCTAAGTCTAGCAGGCGAGACTGCAGCAAGACTGTAGAGGGCTACAAGGCCAAAGAGGCAGGTGAGTGGCATGAACAGGGGGAAAGTCGTGGGAGGCATGGCTAGGAGGCTTAGTAACCCAGAGAGAAGAGGACTTCCGCCTCAGTGTAACAGAGATCCTAGAGTCTGAATACAACTGCTAAGAAAGCCTTCTGCTGACCCCAACCTCTGCAAAGTTCTCTTGAGGCTCCAGGAGCCCCTGCTCTCTCACCTATGTCCCTGGTAGCATGGCTAATGGTCACAGTACCAGACCACCACTAGGAGTGGTTCAGGATCTCAACAGGGCAGTTCCTGTTAGTGGCTTAAGATGAGGCGTCACTGATAGAGGCAAATTGCTCAGTAGTGTAAGAACTGGGCATTCCTGTCATCTGAGCACTGACCAGCAAGCACACTGGGTCATGGGGTTCCTGCAGCCTCTACACACCTTCCCCACTGCATTCACCACGTCCTTCCCTGGTCACAATGTCTCTCCAAGTCTGTGCCTCCTTTTCCCCTCCCCACATTAGTCCTGTCTCAACTTCCTCATCCCAGGCCCTCCTCCCCTCCCCACATCAGTCTGTCTCAAGTCCCTCATCCCAGGCCCTCCTCTCCTCCCCATAGCAGTCCTATCTCAGGCCCCTCATCTCCAGGCCTTCTTCCTGTCCCCTCAGAAGCCCTCATCCCAGGATCTCCTCCCCTTCCCATAACAGCTCTGTCTCAGAAGCCCTCATCCAAATTGCTGATCATTTCCTTCCTGCTCCAGCTTGCCAGCTCCAAGTCCCACATGCATTTTTGGCTCATCTCCCTAGTAGTCCCTCTACACAGAAACCTGGGAAATGTAAATGTGAATCCAAACTGTCCCTTCTCTATCCTGAACATTCCTCTGGGCCTCCCTGGTGCCCTGGACCCAGCATTTTTAGCCCCCATCAGAATAAGCAGGACTTTCAGAAACCAGAGTCCTGAATATAGGTCTCTTCAAATTCTCAGACAGACATTGGCCATTATCAAACACCTAAGAGAACGTCCACAAAATGTTTCAACAACAGAGCTCAGAGTGCCTCCTATCCCAACTTTTCAGGAGGTTGAGGCAGGATTGTTAAATTTGAGGCCAGCCTGGGCTGCATAGGGAGACTAAGTGTCAAAACAAAAAGAAAAGAAAAGAAAAAAGAAAAAGAGAAGAAGAATAAGGTTGTGGCTCAGTGGTACAGCACCTGCCTAGAATCCCCCAGTGAGGGGCTGGGGGCGTGGCTCAG
>CAJQZJ010000817.1:174417-194533 GCA_907164525.1 Lophiomys imhausi | reverse complement strand
TGAGGGGCTGGGGGCGTGGCTCAGTGGTAGAGCACCTGCCTAGAATCTCCCAGTGAGGGGCTGGGGGCATGGCTCAGTGGTAGATCTTTTGCCTGGTATGTATGAGGGTCTGGCTTTGATTCTATTGTTTCAGGGCTAAAAAGAAAGAGAAAAAGAGCTAGAGCAACCTCCAGCACTACCTTGTGGAGAGACCCTACTGTGCCAAGGAGTCTCCTGAGGTTGGTTAGGCACAGGCACCATGTTCAGCAAACAGCAGCCCTGAGCACTCTGCCCCACCCTCCTCTGCTTGGCATGCTCGCCTTCCTCCTGGATCAGCCTTTGAGCTGCATCTCACACCTCACTCCTAGCCCACAGCATTAGCACTGGGAGTCCAGAGCCCACTTCCACTGCCTTCAGGGTCTCACAAAACCCAGCAGCTGCCACTGCAGAGGCTCTTGGGATCACACACCACTTACTTCACCGTCCTTTGGACCCCTTCAATCTGTGCCACAGTTAATGAGGATGGGGCTTGTTATCATCAACCCTTCACCTTTCTCACTGCTGCCCTCCCGGAGCACAGAGATCTGTCTTGGGGTGCAGAGAACTTGCTCTGTGTCTTCTCTTTGCACCCAGCTC
Source organism: Lophiomys imhausi (assembly GCA_907164525.1). NCBI lineage: Eukaryota > Metazoa > Chordata > Mammalia > Rodentia > Muridae > Lophiomys > Lophiomys imhausi. The sequence continues at coordinate 193,918 of CAJQZJ010000817.1, read as the reverse complement.
CATGGCCATCCAGTCAGCATTCTCTCCTTTGCCTTCCTCATAGTCCCTCATTCTGATCCATGTTTTTAATCATCTCCAGGAAAGAAATGGTCCCAAAGGTGTCAGGGTCCGTCCTTTGCCTGATCACTAGGTCCAAAGTGAAGGGGAGCCTGGTTCACAGAGGACCACAGCTTATCTGGAGACTGAGTTGTCACATGAACAGAGACTAACATGCCAGTGGTTCAGACACCTACGCTTATCATTGGGCCCTCGCATTTACTGCTCCCCACATCATTTTGGTCATCATGCAGAGTTACCATCTCCAGTTTACAGAGGACAGATGCCCAGAGAGGATATGGCATGTCTAAGGCCACACAGCTAGAAAGAGCCTGCGACTTAACTCAGCTATCCTGGCTCCCCTGGTGGGGGGGACAGTCAAGGATGGGGGTAGGGGTAGGAGTGGGAACTGCCCTGATTAGCCTGTTCAGTTGGTCCCCAGGTACAGACAAGGGAGAGAGGGAGAGCGGCTGGCCTCCAGTGCGAGTGTCTCAGTCACCCCTGGGGTGGCTTTTCTGTCTCTCTCCTGTCTAACCGTCCAGGTCAAGTCCAAAGTCCTGCTTCTGCTCTTTTGCCCACAAAACCGGGAGGTAGGAGGAATGTGCCTAGAACTGTGAGGGTCTTGGGTCTTTGGTTTCCGGAGCCCCACAGTGATCGGCCTCCATCAGAACACCTCTAGGTCACAACACGTATCCCACACCCCAAGTCCCGAGCTGTTGCCTGTGTGTTCCAAGACCCTAACAACCTCAAGGTTGATGAGTATCCATTCATACTTCTTCACTGCAGGGAAAGGTGGACTGAAGCCCAGAGATGTGATGCTACCTACCCAAGATCACACAGCAAAAGACGGCAGAAGCAGCCTGACTGGTTCTACATCTTTAAGGGAGATGGCAACAGCAGCAGCCCCCACCTCAGCCCCCAGAAGAGGACACCATCGTTGGTTAGCTGAGAAATCCCTGGGACTTGAGAGGAAACTGAGGCAAGGCACCAGGAAGGTCATATGGAATGGCGGGGAGGCACAGCCACACAGAAGGGTTAGTTAATAGTTAATCAGATGGACGAGGACTTTTGGGGGGGGGTCTTGAGTCTGACAGGAGGACCCCAAGATAGGGGGCTCGGTACAGGCTGGGAGGCAACTTAGAAGAGGGGTGCCAGGTAGGGGCCGAAGCTGGGGTTCAGGGACGGGGGACTCACCCTTCTTCGCCATGTCAGGGACTCTTGTTAATAATTCCCAGGTTGACCTGTTGGGCTGGGGCGGAACCTAGAGACAGGAACAAGGAGGTACTGCCTGGGGGAACCTGGCCTGGCTCTGTCCTGGCGCCCCCAGTCTCAGGCTCTCATCCAGGGAGCAGACGGCCCTGGGCTGGGGCCAGAGCTTGCAAAGGCAGAGGTTTGGCCCTGGTCAATGGTGGCAATGTGTGACCAGCCACCAGGGGGACACCTGGAGTGGCAAGGCAGAGTCTGGAGGGCCGCGGCTAAACTTCCAGGCGACTTGAGGGTTTTGAGGGAGGAGAAGCTTGGGGGGAGGGGGGTTGTACTCGGATTCCTGAGCTAACAGGGAAAGCAGGCTGGAGTAATCTGGGGTTTCTGGGATCCATTGTACGGGCTGTTGGGCATCAGATTGGTGGGGGACAAGGGGCTCCGCACTCTGTGCCTTACCCTGGGGTTCGCCGGAGATGGTGCAGGTTTGGGGTTAGTCTCCGGGCCTGGGTAGGGTCATGGTGTCCCCACAGCAGCGGGCAGCCCGGGAGACAAGGGTGGCACAGCAGCAGCCAGCAGCGTGGGGCCTGCCGAGCCTGCAGCCTCACCTGAGGAGGAGGGGGCTGGGTGGGAGGCGGGGATGGGGCGGGGAAGGGCGGACCCCAGGTCTGGCTGCCACAGAGGCCACCTGGCCGATGGGGCGGGGCCTGCAGGGGTTGGGCCGGGCAGGTTCAGCCACCAGCCTGGCCTCCCACCTGGGACTCAGGTGTGTCCTGTGACAAAGTGGGGGTGTTCAGAGGCCCGCAGGCTGGGATTCCAAACTGGAGGAATGGGTTGCAAAGTTCTGACTGACCCAGGTCTACCATACTTGTAGTCCCCTGTGCTCCTCTGATCCAGTCCAAGGCCTCTAGCCTTTCCTGTCCCTAGCGGGGCCCAGCCCCTCCCCCAGCCACTTTCCTACACGTCACGGGGGTGGTTTGTTTTGGCAGCTGCTGTGCTGCCTGCCCAGTGACCTCTGGAGCCCGGAAAGTCCTGATGGGGGGGATGGGGGGCTTGGCCCTGAAAAGGCAACGCAGGTTGCCCAGGCCCAAACCCAGGCCAAGTGGCGGAAGTGGCTAGCCACAAGTGCATCCGGTCCCACCAACAGCCAAGGGTCATGTGCGTCAGACCCCAGACCCCAGCCAGATAAACAGCAGACATCCCAGGAGGCCATCTACACCTGTGACCCTGGCTGGCATCTGAGTCACAACAGCCACCCCACACAGCAGGCCACCTGCTTGCCCTCTCTGCCTGTTACTGTATCACCCCCAGCCACAGACCTGAAGCCTCTCTCAAGCAGGGGCTACACTGGTTCTGTCTGGCCTGACTTTTCTCTTCCTCTCTGGTCTCCTTCCCTCTTCTGTCTCTCTTTTCATCTGCCTTGCTCTGTCTCACTGTGTTGCCCTTTCCCCAAAACCTTTACTCATAATTCTCAGAGCTAAGCAACTCCCACAAAACCCTAACATCCAGATGCCCGTCCTTGTGGATCCCAAAGCCTCCTTCTGGACATGGCAGGACAGCACCTGACTGACACCCGACGCCCAGAGTCACAGCATTAACCAAGCCACATCCCTTAAATGTGGCAGATTCCTAAACGCTTGCTGGGAAAAAGGGTTTCTAAGAACCACCACGAAGCCCTGGGATTGGAGTTGGGGGAAGCTGAGGATGCTAATGAGAGAATAGAGACTCGAGTCCAAGAATCTTTATTTCATGAACAAAAACTACTTCTGTAAAGAGAGGAGGCCAAAGAGGCCCTTCCCAAGAGACCACAATTGAAGGCTGGTGAGAGAGGGCGGGTAGGCCAGGGCTAGGAGGTGTCAGAGGGAGGGAACCCCAGGTCCAGCCGGAGGAAGCAAAAGGGAGATGAGGCCCAGAACCCCCTGCCCACTACTGTCCTTGTCCCGGCCCCTCTTGACCCCAACAAGCAGAGGTGGGGCCGGCTGGCCTGGCAGTGCCTGGGGGAAGTGGCCTATGTGCAAATCAGCAAAAAGAAGGGGCGGGGCCTGCCCCCTCGCCTCACCACCCCCTCCCCCAAACAGGCAGCAAAAGCGGGGTGGGACGGCCATATTGCTTCACCCATCATGCATGGCGGTGGGAGAGTGGGTGGGAGGCGGTGGGTGAGATGGGATCGGTCTCTGCCCGCTCCCACCCTGGTGGCTCCTCTGCAGGACTGTGAGGCTGCGGAAACCGATGGGCTGATCCCCACTGCCGGGGAAAGGGTACCCACCAGAGGCTGACCCCCATTGCGGGGCGGGAGGGTACCCATAGGGGCTGGCTCTTCCTTGAGGCGGAGCCCAGGGCCTGCAGGGTAAGGAAAAGGGGAGACAGTTAGAGAGAGACATAGTCCCTTAGAGAGAGACACACACAGCCCAGACCCATCGGTCTTACCAGCGCTATTCAGCCACCTGGACGCCTGTACAGTTCTCTTTGCTCTCGGATGTAATGGCCAGGTATTCCGAGCTGTGCGGGGAAAGGTAAGGCAGACAGTGACCCTCGTGCCCAACCCTGAATAGAATGGGGTAGACTTAAATTCCTGCCTCAGGCATGCAGGGCTCCTCCTGAGACTGGAGAGGACAGCAGGCTGGGCTGGGTTCCCCTGAGTCTGCCGGAGAAGCTGCTCTCTAACTACAGAGCACCTCTGTGACCTTCAGGAAGCTGTGTAGGCACAGGACTCACAAGATGACTCTGCGAACCAGAGGGCTTGGGTTCAAATCCTGGTTTGGCTACCTGGCAGCAGCTTCACCCTTGAGTTCTCCTTCTCTATCTGCCTCTGACACAGATACCCTTAACAACAGATGGTACTGGGGTGGCCTCAGCCCTCCTCACCCACTTACGCGTTCTCTTGCGCAGCAGCTTCTGTGGCAGCAGCGACCTTCTTGTAGCAGTACACCATCTCCGCCACGAGCCATATGGTCAACACCACAATGAGCACGTACATCATGATCTCCGAAACGATGGACGCCATGTCTCTGTTGGCTGCAGGGGAAAGGGCAGGGTTAAGGAGGTGGCAGAGGCCCCAGCTCAGGAGGACAGGACAGACCCACTGTGTGGCATGCTTGCTGCGTGAGCTCAGGCAAAGCAGTTCAACTTTTCTGAGCCTGGGCCGGAAGCAGAGTAACCTATGTAGGTTTGTAGAGGTGGTGCAGTTACTCTGACAAGGATCCTGGATAGGCCTAGGATCAGACTGCCACCTCCCTGTGGCATCTGTGACACTCAGGAGGGTACACACTTTCGGGGACTACAGAGTGTGACTCTGTGAAGCAAAAGCCTTGGGTTCAAATCTCACCTCTGCTAGCTGTGTAACCTCGAGAAAATGACTGTCAATGACTCTCAGTGGGTGCTCTTACTGTGTTGGGGCTACATAGCAGAATGACTATGAACAGGGGCTCTCTGGGCTTATTGTTGGGCTTTGAACCGGCTTTGCTGTTTTTTAGCTGTGCAACCTCAGGCAAATTACTCCCCTCCCGGTCTCTGAGTCCCTCTGTCAAATGAAAACACTCAAGAGTTGCTGGGAAGGGGCAGTGGAAGAACATAGAGTGTGGTGGCTATCGTGGCTCGGCATTGGCTGTTGTCCTGTTGTGGGGGAAAGCATCCGTGCCTTCCACGGTGCTGGCCTGCCTCTCCAGCTTCTCATGGGGCCTAAATTTAAACTGTGAAGGGAGCCCGTCCAGCCAGGGGACTGGAAGGGAAGGGCACTTTGGCATACATTCTCAGCCGGATTTGGCTGGTGTCCACCCTGTGTCCCTGGCCCCCCCTTGGTAGCCCGGATCTCATTTCCCCACCCCACCCCCACTGGCCCACAAGGTCTTCTCTTGTGAGCCTTCTGCTTGCTACCCTGCCTGGATGTGCTGCTGTTTCTCAGTCAGAGGGAGGGAGGGCAGGTGTACAGCTGGATGCTCATTCATTCATTCATTCATTCACTAATTCATTCAACAGGCATTAACCATGCCGTGAGTGACTCCTCTCCAGCTGGTTCTGTGCGAGGTTATATTCTTTGTTTGAGACAGGGATTCCTCACGTAGCCCAGGCTGGCCCCGAACTTACAACCCTCCTGCCTCTACATTCCAAATGCCAAGAGTTAAGGCATGCCACAATCACATTCAGTTTGGTTGTCTTTTATCTAACTACAGCTCATTTTCCAGATAAGGACTCTAAGGCCCAGAGACAGTGTGATGCTGAGCCAAAGATGCTCAGTCAAGATGGGGTTGAGCCCAAGCATAACCATGTTCAGAGTGCCCAGCCGCTGTCCTGTGGCCAAGGCAAGCCCTATAACAGCTGCTGAATACCCAGGCTGTCTTCACCAAGCCACAGAGCATCTCAGGAGGAGAGACTATGGGACCCCCCACTTTACAGATAAGGAGTTGTGGTCACACGGAGGGGCAGCGGCTTCTTCTGGGTGGCTCTTTGAACCCCTCCCCTTTCCTGAAGACTGAACACAGGCAAAGCATGCTGGGTGAGAGCTCTACCATGGAGCCACATTCTATTTTTCACGTGATGGAACCTTGCCATGTTCCCCAGGCTAGCCTTGAACTCTCTCTACAGTGTGGCTTGACTCAGCCTCAGCTGGAATAGTCTTTGCCTTCTTAAAACACCAGGGACCTTTTAAGACTGTCTGTGGGACCACACAGGAGCCCTCTGTGGGCCAGATTCATCAGCAGTCTCAGATGCTGGGCTGCGTGTCACATCTGTTCCCAGTGGTGCCCGACTGCCTGCCCCACCTGTGCTGGCCGACCCAGCTGCATCCTGTCACCTTCCACATCCGTCCCATCCTGGGAGGGGCTTTCTCAGCCCTTCATCCACCACTCTACTTTTGGATTAGACTCCATGTGTGGTTAGGGGCTACCAGCAGGAGAAGGTTTGGCTGATGGGCAATACCAGGAACATAGCAAGAGAAAGAGAAGGAATGGCGGCCAGACCTGGTAGGAGCCTCTTGGAGATAAAACCTATATCTAAAAGCTAAGGCTAGGGGCTCAGTTCGAAGAGTGCTTGCCTAGCATGCAGGAGGCCTTGGGTTTTTGTCCCAGCACTCAATAAAATGGGCAAAGCAGCACACATCTGTAATCCTATCATGTGGGAGGTGCACGAATGAGATTTAGGAGTTCAAGGTCATCCTTGGCTACATAGCAAGTTGGACATTGGTAACCTGGGTAACATTAAACTCTGTCTTTAAAAGCCCCAAAAAACATAAATAAAAAAATAAAACACTTAAAAAAAGAAAAGAAAAGAAAAGAAAAAAGCCAGCCAGGCATGGTAGCTCATGCCTTTAATCCCAGCAGTTGGTAGGCAAAGGTGGGCAGATCTGTGAGTTTGAGGCCAGCCTGGTCAACAGAGAGAGTTCTGGGACAGCGAGGGCTGTTACACAGAAAAACCCTGTCTCTGGGAAAAAAACCAAAACACAATAGATTTTCAGGTGTGATAACTCACACCTATAATTCCAGTACTCGGGAGGCTGAGGCAGGAGAATTTGTTTGAGCAGAAATGTGAATTTGAGGTTAGTCTGAGCTACGCAGTGGAGAACATGTCTCAAAATAAACACATAAGTTAATAGACACCAAAAAGAATAATACAATGTGATATGATATGATATAATAAGCAATATGGCCACTGAGGTGCCTCAGCAAGTTAGGGCACTTGCTGCCAAGCCTGACAACCTGAGTTTGATCCCCAGGGTCCACATGGTGGAAGGAGGGAGAACAGACTCCCACAAGTGACCTCCACAAGTGACCTCAACATGTGCAAAAAGGCACACACATGCCCCCCCCCCATATGCATCAAAATAAATAAAAATACAACAAAAAACATAAAGAAGCAGTACTAGGACATTGCAGTAGAAAATGCTACAACATGCTAGACTCTTCTGGAAACATGAGCTCGACAGAAAGGGCTCTGTGCTCTGAGCACAGTCGCCAGTGCAGGCTCAGAGTTAAAACAGGGAAGAGAATGTGGATAAAAAACCAGATGTAACAGTCACTGTGGCCTGGGCAGGCACCTCTGCTCGGCTTGCCATGTCCTGAGCAAGGGCCCACATGAGGCAGAGACCGACAGCACTCTTCAACTTTCTCCCTCATAAGCTGGGGTGTGTGAGACCCGGTATTGGGGTGGCCTTAGTTCTGCTGAACCCTGTTCACGCAGGCAAAAACTCCACTTTCTGTGCCCACAGCTCACCAAATGCTGACTCCGCTCAGAAACACTACAGGCCTCTGTTATTCCCACTGTGGCCCCCAATATGGACCCACAGCCCCCTTGCTGCATGGCCTCAGCTGAGAGACATGCCAAGCCATGTAGAATAAATATTCTCTTTGGTCATGGGGACAAGCCTGGGGCCCAGAGATAGGAAGACGGGGAAAGGTCTACTCTAACAGCCTGTGCGCGCTGAATTCTCCAGAGCCAGAAAAGGAGGTGTCCTTCCCGCTGCGGCTGCGGGCCATTGGCCGGCCTCTGTGTGGCACCAGCCTGTCCCCTTTTCTCCATATGTCCCTCCATCTGGGTTGCTGGAGAGTGATTAGACTTGACTCACCCTTGTCCACCACCTCCAAGTGGATCTTCTTGACGACGCTGGTGTTGTGCTCATAATTATCAAAGAAGAGGAGACGGTAGACATGGCATTCGTAGTCGCCAGAGTGGTTGTAGGTGACATTGGTGATGAAGATGGACAGGTCCTGCAGGTCCTTGGTACCCCGACTACCGTTCCACACCACACGGCCCTCAAAGCGCTCATCTTCCTCCAGCTGCAGCACCTCATTTTCATAGCGTAGGATCTTGGGGTGGTTGGATGAGTGGGGTAAGTTACCGCCTGTCTTCCATGTGTGTCACTACTATCTTGTCCCCCATCCTGTCCCTCCCAAGGACAGATGATGCATATATGGGATCAACAACTTTTGCTTTGTTTTTTGTGGCTCTGGTATTGTAACCTTTGCACATGCAGGTGCTCTACCACTGAGTCACGCCCCCAGCCCCTCACTGGGGGATTCTAGGCAGGGGCTCTACCACTGAGCCACGCCCCCAGCCCTCACTGGGGGATTCTAGGCAGGGACTCTACCACTGAACCACACCCCCAGCCCCTCACTGGGGGATTCTAGGCAGGGACTCTACCAGTGAACCACACCCCCAGCCCCTCACTGGGGGAATTCTAGGCAGGAGCTCTACCACTGAGCCACACCCCCAGCCCCTCACTGGGGGATTCTAGGCAGGGGCTCTACCCCTGAGCCACACCCTAGCCCCTCACTTGTGGATTTTAGGTGTGGGCTCTACTCTGATCCACACTTCCAGTTCCTCACTGTTGAATTTTTGGCAAGGGCTCTCCTTCCTCAGCCCTGCCCTCAGTTTCTTACTGGTGGATTTCAGGCAAGTGCTCTCTCATGGAGCCATGTCCTCAGTCCAAGCTCAGGCATCTTGACTTTGGGCAGTGAGGGATCAAGTAGGTGAAGATCTCACCTGGGACCATGGCAGACCCTCCTTGCTCTAGCCCTGAGACATATACATACACATAATTCCACAGCTGAAGCCTGCCTGGCCTCTGTAGCCACTTTCTTTATGCTTCTCTTGCAGCCACAGTAACATTCCCTGGTCTGTCAGGCACAGCCTTCCTTTCCTGCCATGTACACATTTCAAAATACACACACAACACAAACTTTACTCTTTGATTTTGCTCTATGACTGCCCAAGAAATTTTTGCTGGTGCCAAATAATTCCAGTGACATTCTCACCCCCGCAACGGCATCAACTCATTCAATTCTGACACCTAGGGGGTTGAAGCTATCGAGATGGCTTAGCATGTAAAGGTGCCTGCCACCATGCTGACCATCTGAGTTTGATCCTTAGGTCCAATGTGATGGAATGAGCAAGTCATCCTCTGACCTCCATACACATCCCATCACACACACACACACACACACACACACACACACACACACACACAATTTAAAAAGATGGGGTAGAGACCATGGCCCCTCATCAGCACAGCACTGGGGACGCATGCTCGGTGACTTGCCTAAGGTGAACAGCAGTCTGTGGTGATCTAAATCCAGGGCATCCATCAAATCCACATCTTCATCATTCGTAAAGCACTCAAACAAGCCAAGCGCATGCCTGTAATCCCAGCACTCGAGAAGCTGAGGCAGGAGGATTGCCAAGAGTTAGAGCCCAGACTGATCTACTTAGCAACGCCCTTTCTCAATAGCACTAAAAGCAATACCCAAGCAAACAAACAACCTTGAGACCTGGCACTACTGGATCCCCCCCTCTACCACCCACAGACGCCAGCCCAGCCCAGGCACCCACACACCTTGACAAATTCCTCTGTCCCCTTCTGGCGGAAGGTCCATTCCGTGAAGGTCTCTGCATTGGTCTCACTACGACGCTTACAGGAGATGCACAGAATTTTGAAGGTCATCCCATACACGGCCTCGGTCTCAGAGTCCACCTCCACGCAGCCCCCCCAGGCTGAGGACACTGAGGACAGTGGGCTCAGGTCAGGGAAGCACCTGCCACCCGAAGCAACACCGGGCTTGCTGCCCCACGGACACCATCTGTTCCTTTCCGCCCTTATTACAAAAGTGGATGCCAAACCTGTGTCCCTGGTTCCCACTCACTGTGTGACCTTGACAAGTCAGCCCTCTTCTGGGAGCCTCAGTTTCCCATCACTCTTTCACCTGCCTGTCAGGTGGAAGAAACTGTTTTCTTTATTCCCAGTAGTTACTAGGTAGAATACACAAACTGGAGGCCCCGGGAACAGAGTGCCATGGGGTGAGTACTTTACTGAAGTTCCATGGTCCTCAAAAAGCCAACAGCCTCCTAGATGGTGACTCCAGCATTTTTTGTCACTCCCACCATGAAACCTTGAAACAGGTCTACAGAACCAGCCATGGGCTGAGGGACGGGAAGGCTGGGTGAGGGGGTTCACTCCAGTCTTGCTTCCTTCTCCCTCTAGCTTCTGTGTGATCCCCCTTCCATCTTCATCTCCATCATCTTGCCCTGCCCCCTCTTCCTCATTCTCCCTCACTTCAAGACCTTCACCCCAAGTTAAAAGCTCTTTGCTGCCCCGGGGTCTTTGCTTCACCACTGGCTTCCAGACTCTCTAGTCCCTCCTTCGCCCTCTTACCTGCACCTCTTTTGTCCTACCACTCACTAGATGATAAAGTCGTGTCTCCAACTCTAGCTCTCGGTCTTTTCCTTGTCCGTCCGTCCCCCCCCCGACCTCCCTCCTGATCTCTTGGTCTTAAGGACTTCTGGCTCGACTTCTCGTTGCCTCAGTCTCTCGGATGTTTATTACTCCTAGAAGTCTGAAGGTCCCAGAACCGTTGTGTTTCTCACTGTGTCTTCCCACCCTTCTATATCTTATCATTACTATCACTGTTCTTGTTTTAAACTCCATCTGGCAGGCATTCTGTCCCTGGGGCTGCCTCTCTACTCTCTATTCCATCACTTCTTGGTCTCTCCAGATCTTTCTGCCGCTCTCAAGTTTCTCTGTCCCTGGCTCTTGCTCTTAACTCTCCTTTCAAAGTCCTGGTCTGCCTCAGTCTCTCGGTTTAACCCCATGTCCAGGGTATGCCTGGAGTCCTCCCTCGGTATCCGTCCCTACTGGGTTGTCTCTCTGGGCCCCAGCCCCCCCCCCCCCCCCCCCCCCCCCCCCCCGGGGGCCCCCCCCGCCCCGGCGGCCCCTCCCCCCCCCCCCCCCCAGCAACACTCACCCAGCGCCGCGCCCACCACGAGGGCCAACAGCGTCCCCATGGCCGCGCTGGGCGGCGGGTACGCAGAGCGCGGCGACAGGCAATGGGCCCCGGCGGCGACTGGCCCCGGCGCGGGCGAGGCAGCTGCGACTGGGGGGGCGAGCCCCCCCCCGCTCCGGTTACCGCCGGGGGCCCAGCCCCGAAGCCCGGAGAGCGGGCATCCCCGCCACTCGGCGGGAAGCTCGGGATGCTGCGGGCGCGCGAGCCACAGGGTGCATCCAGGCTGCGGCGACCGCTGCCTGGCTCCGGACGCTGCTCGCGCTCGAGCTCCCGGTTCTTGGGCGCGGACCGCGGGCTCCTGCGCACTGCAGCGGCGGCCCGGGAGGGAGGAGGGAGCCGGAGGAGGGAGGAGGAAGCGGGAGGGGGCGGGATGAATCACCGCGGGGGGAGGGCGCGGCCGCCCAGCCTTTGCCGCAGCGGCCCGGGAGGCGCCCGGGCACCGGTCTCTCGGGTGGCTCCCCGGCTCCTGCGCACCCAGTGCGTGGTCTGGGTCACTCCGACTTCTCCAGACTCTGTGGAGCGGAGGGACCCTTCCGTCTTCCGAGAAAGGTCATTTCCAGACATCCAAGAGGACTTAGAGGACAGTTTGTGAGACCAGTTTCCGTCTCCCTAATTATGGAGGTCAACCTTGTCGAGTATTTGGGAGATGAGGTTGAGACGTCCGAGGGACCTACTTCTGACATCTGAGATCCCTCGGACTTGGAGGTCACAGAGCCAGGATCTAAGAGGTCATGGCGGGGTGAAGGGGTCAGGCTAGGGCTGTATAGAAACCTCCAGACTTTATCCCAGCAGAAAGGTTACCTTGGTATCGCACAGCTCTGGGGGGTCAGAGGTGCAGGCTTCAGAAGGGCCATTCCTGCGATCCCCCGCTGCGACTCTGACGTCATCTTCTCCGCTCTCCTCCCGCTCCACCGTCCACCGGTCCTCCACACTCAGCTCCTCACTGCCCCGGGGCCTTTGCCCTACTTCCGTTCTGCCTGGACATCTCCCCACCCACCCACTACCCCAGGTGACGGAAGGGCTGAGTATTCTGAAGCTTAGGGTTCCAATGCCACCTCCACAGTATTTTCTGTGCCCATTTTGAGTAATCTGCCTCCCTCAGTATTGACTGGACCATCTTGCTTCATATTTGTCGGCAGTTGTTGGTACCTAACATTATGGGGTTTTGTTTCAGTTTTTATTATATTTTTTCACTCTGTGCGCGAAACCACACACCCATATGGAAGCATCCATGTGAAGGTCACTGTTTGTGGGCCCTGCTTGTAACTTAGGTCATCGGACCTGGAGGCTAGCACCCTTAACTGCTAAGCCCCTTTTGGTTTTCTTAGAGACAGGATCTCACTATGTAGCCCAGGCTGACTTCTACCTGGTGCTCCTCTTGCTTCACCACCACACCATGTTTGTATTCTTTTATATGATTTGTCTGTTTGTCACCTGTGTCTTCCCCCGGGGTGAGGACCCTGTTCTGTGTCCCAACCGGTCCCCAGCAACTTGACTTCTGCCTCCAGGACCAACGAGGGACTCTGGGCCTCCAGGACCAACGAGGGAAGGAAACTCTTGGCAGGGGGGGAAGCTGGCCTTGTCCTAGCTTCCACTTCTGTTTGAAATAAGGTCTGGGAGAAGCCACAGTGTGGGGCAGGTCCAGGACTTTGTGGCAAGTAGCCAGGGACACCAGACACCTTTGTGGTCTGGACTTTTGCACCAGCATCTCCAAAGCCTTGAAAATCCTTGTACAGAAAATAACCCTTTCACTGTTCCAGTGGCCCTGGTGGGGGTTGGGAGGAGGATGTGGAGGGAGGACAGGCCTTAGCAATGGACAGGGGGTGACTCCTCCCAGGCCTATCTGAGGAGTCCCACTGTGGTGGTGGCAGAGCAGCCGTTTACTCTGATGGACTTAATTCTTTGTACTCTGTGGTGTTGTCCTTCTGCCCAATTTGCAAGGTATAAGGAAGGAGCTGCAGCCATGTTTGCTGCTGCTTTCACCCAATCCTCACCACTTGGCATGTGGCCTTCCAAAGATTCTTCTAGACTGACAGATTCTTCCTTCCCTTTGGCCTCAGTCCAGGGTTTGTTTGGAGGAGGACATGGCTGGGCAATACCTGCATCACAGATGCAGATGAGGAGGTATTGGCTTTGGGAGGGATAGCATCTTGTGTATAAATCTGAAGCTCTGGGGCTGGAGAGGTGAGTCAGTGGTTAAGAGCACTTGCTATTACAGAGGACTCAGGTTTGGTTCCCAGCACCCACACGGAGGCTCACAACCACCCAGAACTTCAGTTGTAGAGGATCCAGCTTTGAGGACATGGTACACATACATACATGCAGGCAAAACACTCATTCATGTACATAAAGAATAAAAATAATAAATCTAAAGCAAAAAATTAAAATCTGGAGATGTCATGGAGGAAGCACAGAGTCTGCCTCAACAGTGGCCTCAAGGGTGTTAAGATTTTGTCTTAACAGAGCCTGGCTTGGGAGCACTTGGGAGGCAGAGGAAGGGGGATCTGTGAGTTCTAGGACAGCCAGGGATACACAGAGAAACCCTGTCTCAACCCCCCCCCCTCCAAAAAAAAAGATTTTGTCACAGAATGAAATGAATAGCTTGGTCCCACCTGATTTTCCTTTTTCCTTTCAGTTATTCTTTGGTAGGTAGAATGAGTTTTGAATTTACTCTGTGCTAAGTCTTATTAGGAGCCATGCTGAGCCTGGTGGGGCAGGCCCAACATCCCAGCTCCTCAGGGGGTTGAGGGGGGAGCATGGCAAGTTCAAGGCCCTATTAAGGGCTTTACTGGGTAAGTGTAAGGCCGGCAGGCAATTTAGTGAGACCTTTCTCACAACAGAAAGGAAATTAGAGATCTAATTATTAAATCTAATTAAAGGCAGCCCACACCCTGGGGAGGTAGAGGCAGGCAGATCCCTGTGAGTTCAAGGCCTGCATGGTCTACATAGTGAGTTCCAGGACAGCAGGGCTTTCACAGAGGAATCTCACTCAAAATAAATAAATAATCATAAAATTTTAAGTTAAGAAATAAAACAAAATGTGAAAAGACTCGGGATGAGTGGTATTCAGTGCAAGAGTGTTTACCTAGCAAATGTGGGGGACTTCAATCAGATTTAATCCACAATACCCAAAAGGCCACATGTATCGACTATTCAAACCTCTTTGATGGCGGTTCTCAACTGTGGTTTCCCCTGCCTCATGTTGATGTGGCCCCATTAAGGAGCTGCTAGATATGCAGGCCATCTGGGGCAGCTGCTTTGCACTTGGATAAGGCAGAGCTGGCATCAGATGACAGGAAAGGACTCCAATACCTGGACCATGGATGGCAGGGTGAGTGGGAAGCCCCCACCTGCTCCCAGGGCACCTCAAACACAGCCATAGCCATTTCCAACCCTTTATTGGGGTTGTTATCCCCAAATAAATATAATACATTAAACCCAGAGATGAGGGTCTCGTGCACCCCAAAAGGTGCCCCCCACAACCCCAGCTGGGCAAAATAAGTTAGTTGGAGGGGGAGCCTGCCAAAGGCCAGGCCAGCTCCCTGGCTGAGCAGGCAGCAGCAGCTGGACTCCTACACACAGATCTAAAGTGCATCTTGATTTCTATGGTCCCCAGGTCTGTGTGTGGCTCTTGGCGGGGCCACTGGGAGGGGCAGGCAGGAACCTCCCGGCTGTGTTCACACCGTGCCAGCAGTGGCTGCCAGGGTTCCGTGTGTCCTTCTGTCCATTTGGGGGTACGGCTTTTTGATCAGGAGTCTTCAGGGGAAGCTGTCATCAGGCTGTGGCTGAGTGTCCAGAGGAGGATCCGGGATGGTGATTCCTTGATGTAGCTTCTCCAAGGAGAACTTCATCTGCCGGAAGAGGCGGGGGATGTAGGATAAGCACACTATGCTATTTTGTATGGCAATGCTGTCTCACTGCCTGGTAACTTCTCAAGTGGGACTCAGGTGGTCTGGGTTCAAATCCTGACTCTGCTATTACTAACAGCGGGCAAGTCCCTTCATTGTTATAGACCTACCTCCTTGTCAGAATAATACTCCACAATTCTGTCAGAGATTTGAGGGATGCTAGAGCTACAGTAAGTACACCAGGGAACTTGACAAAGTACCCAGCCTTGAACCAAAGGATGCCATGCACCTCCTACCTAAACACAAAAAAGGGGTCAAGATGTTACTACTTAACTCTGAGCTGGATCCCACAGGCCGGTGTCAAATGGTCTCCACCAGATGGTGCTGTTGTGGAAGACTGGGGAGCTTTCAGGAAGTAGGGTCTCACCAACTACTTATAGGGGAGGCCTTCTGTAGTCAAAACGGACCCCAAGTTCCACTTCCTGGCCTGCTCTTCTCATGCTCCCAGGGCACCCACAATGATGGACAGCACATCATAAGCCTAGTAAACATTTCCTCCTTTTATGGTTTCACTGCAAAATGTCCCCCACTCTAGGCTCACGTCGTTGAACATTTAATCCTCAGCTGTTCTGCAGCGGTCATAGAACCCTTAAGAAGTAAGAGTCTAGTGGGTGGACCTAGGCCATTATGGAAGGGCCTTGTTGATTATAGCCTGGTCTTTCTTCCTGTCTCTGTCTCATCAATACTTCTTGATCCCAATCTAACCTGAACAAGAACCAAGCTGATAACGACATGGGCAGGGCATTCCACGATGGACTACATCTATAAGCCAAGAGCTAAAATAAGCCTTTCCTCAGTTGCTGCTAAGTGTTGCCTCAGGAGGAAGAAAATCAACCAGTTTACCTTCTTTGTATCTGCCATTTACTTTGGTCATGACCCAGCAATGTTAAGGGCTCTTGCTCTCATTGACATGTGACGGTAACTTGGTACTCTTGGCAATTTAGGGAGAGGAAATAATCAAGCTTGAACTCAAGATTGGGGAGCACTGCTCCACACTCCATGAGCCAGGAACTCCAATTCCCTTCTTACCCTCTTCTGCATCCCCTTTCCATTGAAGCATCTTCCTGGGAGCTTGGTTTTGGGGTGCAACAGTGTCCCTAAATATTGGGGCAAGTGCTGGAGAATAGAATATTTTTAGTTTTGTTTTGGATTTCTGTCCCACCCTACCCAGTGCTAATGATATAATCTATGGTGTTGTCCATGCTAGGCAGGGCCTCTACCACTGAGCCACACCTCCAGCCCCTCACTAGGGAATTCTGGGCTGGTGCTCTACCACTGAGCCATGCCCCCAGCCCCTCACTGGGGGATTCTAGGCAGGAGCTCTACCACTGAGTCAAACCTCAACCCCTCACTGGGGGATTCTAGGCAGGTGCTCTACCACTGAGCTATGTCCCCAGCTCCACTAAACAGTATCTCCCATCAATCCCTTCAGTTGAGCTCCGATTCCCTCAGGGACCAATCAGAACCACAGTCTCCTCCCCATCTTTTTATCTTCCTCTCTATTTAGGCATCCACCTGAGTGCCTCACATTTTCCTAGGTCCTCCACAGCTACTGGCTACAGTCCTCTGGGGCTTAAGGGTAGCACTCTATGCATGAAGCACCTATTATATGCCCAAGGCTCACCAATAGCAAGAACATGAGGTGTTTACAGTGTACTTGGCACTACTCCAAATGCCCGTGTATTCTCATCTCAAGAAGGATGGCATTACTCTCTGATGTTCACAAGATATAGCCAAGACCCAAATGACAGTCCACTTACATAAGGTCATACAACAGAATTTGACCTTGAGTGTCCCCTGAACTGCACAGGATGGCTTCATCAACTCAATGAGACCCAAATGTCCTTGGTGAGCCACTCTCCTATCAGCAGACCTAAGCCCAAGGGAGGCAGAGGACCAAGCGCTGTCCAGCCTAACCACTCTGAATGGCTGGAGGAAGGATAGGCATGTCACTCCAGCAGTGAATGACAGAGAATGCTATCCTCTGCATGTCCCTCAAACCCAATGGGCCACCAGCAGAACAGAAAGACGGATTCCTACTACAGCCAAGTGCCAGATCCAGCCATTCCTGAAGGATGTTTTTCCAGGATATGATAGGTATTTTTTTTCTCCCTTCTGTTCCATGGACATCCCTAGCAAGCTAGGAGGTCAGTACCAGGACTGTCTTCCTCATTGTATGTTGAGGAAACAGAGGCCCCGAGTGGGGGGCATCTTGACCCAAGGCCTGACAGCCCTAAGTGGCTGCCTCGTACCTCATCCAGGAGCTCCACAGATGCGCGAAGGATTTGCCTCCACTTGTGCACCTCAACACTGTGGAAATGCTTCTGCAGAGCCAAGATCTCAGCCCACTCCGTGGCTGTCTGGGGGAATTTGCTGTGGAGATGCAGAATCCGAGTGAAGGGTACTAGTTGCCTCAATCTGCCCCAGCTCCACCCTGCCCAAGGCTCTCTCCACTTACCCCTTGGCCAGTGCCAAGCTATGCCAGGACTCGAAAGTGTGGGCTGTTCTTTCCAGAGACCAGAGACGGTAAAACAGGAGGGCATTGAGGGCGATGAGGACGATGAGGCTGGGGACAGAGTCAGAGGTCAGGAATCCCAGGATTACCATGCTCCCTCCAGGCAGGCTTGGAGCTCTGCACAGCCCCCAACATATGGTCCCCAACATACCATAGAGGGCACTGTGATTACCCACCCTTTTCAGAGGAAAGAGGCTCAGAGAGGGTGACGGATATGCCTAGGGTCACACAGCCCATAAGCAGAAAAGACAGGGTTCACATTCTGACCTATGTCATGCCTACATGCTTGCTGGCCACACTAAGCCATCTTCCCCAGAAGGGCCAGGGAATTTGAACAAGGAAGAGAACACTGCAGGGGGATGAGCTGCAATCGAAGGGAGTGGCCAAGGGAGGATGCAGGGCCCTACCTCACACAGATCCTGCGGAGGCAGTGAGGGGAAGACAGAGGTGTGAGAGCTGCTTGGAATAGTGCTGGTACACCCAGCCCTCCTCTACCCAGGGCGTCTAGCTCTGAGCCCTGAAGACCACAAGGCCTAGGTGATCTTAGGAAACTAAGACCTCAAGAGGCTGAGCTTGTTGTGGCCTGGGCCATCTCAAACCTGGGGGGCTCTTACTTGCTTTTCCTCAGTGTCCCGTTCTCCTGTACTCGATGGCCTCCAAATGCCAGGAGTCCTTGGCTCCCCCAAATTTGTGATGGCTTCCCATTTTTGGCCGCCATGACCTCCCATACGAGCCTGGCTCCCTCTCTGATCTGGTAACAGCTCCCCACCTTCCCCACGGGACTCTTGGTCACCATTGTGTCTCCAGCCTCATTTGGCTCAGGACGGGCGCAGAAAAGACTTCTCAAAGACAAGCAGAGCAGCACGCTGGGACTCTGCCCGACATATCCCAAACACCCCTTGCTCTGAGTCCAGCCCACACCCAACAAAAGCAGAGGCCCAGAGAGGCCAGACACGTGATCAGCATCATACAGCCAGGCTGCAGACCCACACCGGTCTCTTTACTCACACGATGCTGATGAGAATCAGAGCACTGGGGATGCTTGCCCCGGGGCCCTGATCCATGGATGGTTCCGAGAATCGAGAGCTGAGGGAACCTGTGAAACACCAACTTGGGGTGAGCCAGGAGCACCCCGGAGTTGACCTCCTCCAGCTGCCTATCTCGAGGTAACGCACCTGAGGTGTGCATGCTGGCTCGGGTGCAGGGGTCCGGGTCTGGGAGCTGAGGCCCATCTCCATGGCCTCGCCAGCTCAGCGGCCGCTTCCGCCTCCGCAGACCTGACAGTAGTCCGCGAGCATCCTTCCCTCCATCCTCCAGACACAGCTTCTCCGCCTTGGCGAGTTCTCGCTCTGAGGAGCAAGAGCTGGCTCAGTATGTCTGTACCCAGCTGGGCAACAGCCGCCCCTGCCCCGCCAGCCTTCAGTCCCCTACCCAGATGGTGGAAATACTCTTCGATGCCGCTCCATGAGTTCTTCTCGATGAGAGACTTCACGAGAGTCCATGGCTGCTTTCTGTAGCGGATCTCTGAGGACACACTAGGAAGGGGACAGGAGAGGACCTAGGTCAGGTTTGGAGGGGAATCTATGTACTCCAAACTTCTAATTCAGAGGAGGGCCTTTGTCATGACAAGCAGTCCTTCCTGTGGCTCAGACTGAAGAGCTCAAACTTACAGCTTGGCCTCTTCTGCTTCTTCCACCCTCATTTACATTTAAGCCACACTTTCTTTTTCTTTTTTCTTTTTCAAATACAGGGTTTCTCTGTGTAGCCCTGACTGTTCTGGAACTCTCTCTGTAGCTCAGGCTGACCTCCAACTCACAGAGGTCTGCCTGCCTCTGCCTCTGGAGTGCTGGGATTAAAGGTGTGTGCCACCACCTCCCGGCTCCATGTCACACTCTAAGGATCTATCTATAACTGTCTTTGGTTTTTGGCTGTACTAGTGATTTAAACTCCTACCTGCTAAGCAGGAGCTCGAGTGTTGAGCCATGCCCCAGCCCCTCCCTGGTGGATTCCCCACCAGCCCTCTTTCTTCTTCTTCTTCTTCTTCTTCTTCTTCTTCTTCTTCTTCTTCTTCTTCT
>CAJQZJ010000817.1:151961-174407 GCA_907164525.1 Lophiomys imhausi | reverse complement strand
CTTCTTCTTCTTCTTCCTCCTCCTCCTCCTCCTCCTCCTCCTCCTCCTCCTCCTCTTCCCTCCCCCTCCTCCTTCTTTTAAATTCTGTGACAGGGTCTTGCCCAGGACAGTTTTGAACTCACTCTGCAGCCTTGAACTTGGGATCCTCTGGTCCTAGCCTCCTCAGTGCTGAGATCATAGGCCCAGCTTTCCACCTACAGAACCTATCCAGAGCCAGGTGTGGTGGCACACACTTTTAATCCCAGCACTCAGGAGGCAGAGGCAGGTGGATCTCTGTGAGTTCAAAGCCAGCCTGGTCTACAGAGTGAGCTCCAGGACAGTTGCGGCTGTCACACACATAAAGAAACTGTGTCTCAAAAACAACCAACCAACCAACCTATCCAGAATCCACTCGTGCTTTGTGCTGCTCCTGACTGGCCCTGGCCCCTAACTCTACACCTAGACAACAGACTGGGAGGCCTCTTCTGGATCTTGCACCCCCATCCCCATACAGGGTCTACATTCTATAGCCAGAATGAGCCTGTGTGTGGAGTCCTTTCAGGGTCCTCTAGGCTCAGAGCCCTGCCCTTCGATGCATCCTGTTTCAGCTGATGGTCAAGTTCACCCATGGCCATGAAACCCAGCAAAGCTTTATGAACTGCCACGGACCTTGGATCTCACCCCCTACTTTGCTACTCCAGCTACTCCCCTGTGTAGGAGTTAGATAAATTAGATTTAGGAAATATATAGGAGTTTCTGATACTGTCTCTTAATTTGGGGCCTGAAGAGCATTATCAGCATGAAGTCAGCAAAAACAGGAAAGACTCAATAGACTGAAAAACAAGTTTGAAGTCAGGAAAACAGGAAAGACTCAAGACTTGAAGAAACAAAGTATCTGGCCTGACATTGTTTTCAGCTGCTAAGTGGGCGGAGCCCAAATTAAGCTGAAACAGAGTTCCTCCTATCAGAGGACAGTGCGTGGAGCCCAGAAGAGAAGAGGCCCCTGATGCTAGAGAGCTCCAAGAGTCCTGCTGAAAAAAGGGCTGGCCATTGATGGCCAGCTCTCTCCCTGAAGCAGAAAGAAGCCGGTGAGCAAAGAAAGCCTCAGCAAGACACCAAAAGGCCAAGGACTGGACCCTGTGGCTCAGCTTTTGCCTAGAGGGGTTTGATCTGTCCAAACAGTGGCCTAAAGGAAACGGTGCCTGGCTTTAAGGACTGAGGCAGAGCAGCTGAGTTCCTGATTCAAAAGAAGTAAGTTGGCCTGCAGACGGCTGGAGTCTCCCACAGAAAAGAAAGCATGAAGCCTTATTTAAGGTGAGACTGCAATAACCAACTTACCCTGACGAACCTGCATCTGAGAGATCCAGAAAAAGGACTGCTAAGTGTGTTAAAGAATCTACAACAAAGACTGTGTTCCTGACGACTGAGGACCTGCCCCAGAGACTGTATCATTCTAAAAGGTTATGAAAGTAGTTGTTATAATTATCAATAGGTTTAGTGGATAGGTTAAAGGGGTTGTAGGAATTTATAGGATTAATAGTTAAGAAATTGTTGGTGTTTGTTATAAGTGAATTTAGTAATAAATAAGTGTTAAATAAATAATAATTTACAAGTTCGGTTACACCCCTGCTCCTATTTCAGGGCTTTTGTACTGGCCATTCTGAGTGGAAGGCCCCTCCTCTGGCTGTAGGTAGTATTCCTTTCTCAGGAGATGCGCCCTTGTTCCCTTGATCATCACAGTCAGGGTACATCCTTTACCCCTCACTCCAGCATCCTGTGATTTTGTCCAAAGCCAGGCGAGGTGCTGAACTCAAGAACATTCTACAGTCACCAATTCACTGGAATTTCTCTAGTGGAGTTTGGGGTCCCTAATGGGAGAGTTTTTGTCCCTGAGGCCTAGAGCAGGTGTTCAATAAACACACTTCTCAGTTGTCCAATGACCTCTGGCCAGTGCTGGTCCCTGGGGTCACCGTCTGACTTCCACCAGGGTAGGAGGCAGCCCTAACTACTGAGGTAGGGTAGGGACAGGGTACACTTGGGCTCACCGAAGTCGGGACTTGTTTCGGGCCAGACCCAGGATGCAGTAGCGGTGGGCAGTGTAGAAATAGTCCTGGTACGGGATGCCCTGGGTGAGCACCTCAGAGTCCACCACACACCCACCTGCCTGAGGGCCGCCGCGCCGGAACAGTGTCTGCGTGAGGGAGGACGGGTTGACAGAAGGGGCAGCAGGAAGGTCAGAGCTGGGTAACAGCCAGCTCGCCTGCCTGCCCACCCGGCTGGCTCACCCAGCTCACCTGTGTCTCCACCACGGAGGCGCTCTTGGGACCTAGTGGGTTGCTGATGGGGATAGTGTAGGTCAGCACTCGGCGCTGGTGGCACTTGCTGTCACTGTTCCAAGGACTCAAGGTCACATCTGGGGTGAGAGGAGAAGAATAAGGAGTCTTGGGAGAATAAGGAGAGTTTCTTTTCTTTTCTCTGCCCCCAGGCTCAGATTTTCTGGAGGGTTTTCAATTCTTTGGGGACTTGTTCCCAACTGTACCACCCTACCGGCCCTACTTTCAGTCTAGAAGCAAAAAAAAAAATTAGATTACAGTGACAATGACAGCTGGGGCTGATCCAATATTTCTGAGCCTTCTGGGACCACCTCATCCATGCTGTAGCCTCCACTTCCTTTTTGTACCTGGCTTGGTTTCTCCCAAGCATCAAATAAGGGATCCACCTCCGTGACACCTTTTCCAGGAGGCCCCTCGAAACTTCACACATACCGGACGCCACACTGAATCCAGTATCATCTCCACAGCCTCATGTTGGGTCCCCATTACACCATGCTTCAGGCTCTCAGTGGAGTCCCCGGCCTTGACTTCCCTAATATGTTACTTCTACTGTCTTGGAGGAGGGGTTGGGAGGCGTGTCTGCCTGTGTGTGTTCACGAGTGTGGCTGCACATGTGTGTGTGGGTGCATATGAGAGCGTGCATGTGGAGGACAGAGAGCAAACAATGTTGAATGTCGTTCTTCTTCAGGTGTCATCCACCTTGTTTTCCTGAGACAGAGTCCTCAGTGGCCTGATGCTCACCAACGGGATAGGTCAGCTGGCCAGACCTACCCTGCCAGTCACGGGGTCAGCAGTATGTGCCGCAGTGCCCAGCTTTTTTTTTTTTTTTTAAAGATTTATTTTATTTATTTTATGCATGAGTGCTCTATCTGCATGTACACCTGCATTCCAGAAGAGGGCACCAGCTCACATTGTGGATGGTTGTAAGCCACCATGTGGTGGCTGGGAATTGAACTCAGGACCTTTGGAAGAGCACTAGGCAGTGCTCTTAACCGCTGAGCCATCTCTCCAGCCCCAGTGCCCAGCTTTTAAACTCTGTGTATATGTGTGTATGTGCCTGTGTGTCTGTGTGAGACTGTGTATGTGTGTGAATGTATCTGTCTCTGTGTGACTGTGTGTGTGTGTCTGTTTGTCTATGTTTGGGTATGTCATATGATTGTAGAGCCGTGGAAGCCTAAGGTATTGGATCCTACTGGAGCTGGAGTTACAGGCAGTTGTGAGTAGACCCTTATGGTGCTGGAAACCGAACTTGGGTCCTTTGCAAAGTAGTATGTGTTCTGAACCTCTGAGCCGTTTCTCTAGCCCTTTTAAAACATTTTTATGACATTTATTTATGGTGGGGGGCGCATGTGTACCAGGGCACGTGTGTGTCAGAGAAAAACTTGTCAGCTCTCTCTTTCCACCATGTGGGTTTTGGGCGTGTATCTTTACTCTCTGAGCCATCTTGCTGGCCCAATATCCGATTTTTTATGTGAGTGCTCATGTTTGCAAAAAAAGCGCTCCAGAGAGTGACCCATCTTCCCCAGCCCAGCTCCATTGTCTTCTAGTCTCCTGAGGATGGTGTCTAGTTCTACTGATCTTTGCCAGCTCAGGGGTCTACCCAGGAATAATATCTGGTTAAAATCAAACCTAATCGTATGCTATCTGCCACTGACAATCCATTGCTCCCCTGTAGTCCAGGGGTCTGACAGAGCAGACACTAACATGCATTGGTTAGAAGCTCAGTGTAGAAGTAACTCGCTTAGTTTTCATGCTGATGCAAGCACCCCAGGGTGCAGAAGAAACTGAGGCACTGGAGAGGCTGGAAACCCCCTCCGAGGCCACTCAACTAGCAAGAGAGGTGTTAGTCAAGGGCACCTCTGCCTCCTTTGCCCCCTGACCTGTGAACTTGCACTGCTGCAGGAAGCCCTGGAGGAATGGCGAGGACTCGGAGAAGAGCATCTGCTGCAGGCGTTCAGCACCCATGTGGAAGACAGAGTTGATGAGAAGCCGACCCGAGAGGTCGGGAAGCAGGGCAGCCAGGTCACCTGGGACACAAAAGAGTCCTCGAGATGTGGGTACACCTCTCCCTTCCCCTGGGCCTCCTCCTCACCCTCAGGCCTCCAGGGCAGAAGGGCAAACTCATCTTCCTGAACAAAAGACACCCAGGAACCTGGAATGACACTCAACCCTTCCTACACCATAAGATTGGTTCAAGGTGGGCACACACCCAAGCCGTGACAACAAAAGCCACTACAGTGGTGCCCACTGGCACAGACCCGTACAGTCAATTGGAATCATTTGTCAATCGGAGCCAAGTCTGGGATTTTTTGCTGTAGTCACTGTGCCATACATTGTCAGGCAGCCAGGACTAGGGCTCTCTGTCTCTGTGCTCACAAGAGCAAAGTCTACCTGAAAATTAGTATAGAAAAAAATGAATGTGACCAATTTTACAGCCTGTCTTTTGTCGGCCACATAACCTTTAATGCAGGGCTCAGTGCATGCTATCTGAACACCATTCTGGACCACCGGCACAGCTTGCCCTGTGTATCAATGCCTTCCTTCCCCTCTCACTGGCCCCAATCTGGGTATAGGCAAAGTGAAGAACTGAGGCCACCACCTGCCTCACCTTCCTCCCCAGTGGACGAAGATGAGTTACTTGTGTCTGTCAATAGTTCCTCTCTGGACAGCAGATCCAAGGGGCCCAAGGAGGTGGGTCCATCTGGTGGTGCAGGCTCAGTACTTGGAGGTTCTGCTATTGGGGTCACTGTCTGGTTGGAGGAGGCATCCAGCTGGCTGGCTGGCTGTTCTTCTTTGTCCTCCTCAGCCTGCAGAGAAGGGCTCCGTCTAGCTTTCCCATACCTCGACCTCCAGCCCAAGGGTTCCCATGGGTCAACTCTGGCCGCAAGAGTTTGATGGACTAAAAGTTAGGCCCTGGCCTGAGCGACCAAGTCTGGAGACATGATGTCTGTAGCTGGGGCTCCTAGCTAGTCTGATAGAGGCCACAGACCACCCAGTCGTGAGGGCTTATGGGAATGCTTGGCCTACAAGCTTTGGTGCCCATAGATCTGGCCATCTATCACGATGGCCTTCTGACTCCTTCCTTACCTCCTACTCTGTTGGAGACTCTGTCTCCATCTCTCCACCCACCCCCATCGCATCCCTCTGCCAATCCCCTGCCCCTCTACTGATCTTCTATGTTCTCTCATTCACTCCCAACCTTTCCGTCTCTCCCCACAAGTGCCTACCCCGTGGTCGGCATCACTGCTGGCTCGAGAGAGGTTTGGGGTGACCCGGCCACGCCTTGAACCCACAGGGCTTGGCTCCTGGCTCCGGTCAGCGGCCCCTGAGGGGGTGATATCACTGAGTGCAATCACGTCTCCCACCTCTTTGGGACTCCTGCAGGGGAAAGGAGGAAGTGAGAGATGCCTGGACCTCAAGCCTCCACATGCTATGCTCACCGTGTTCTCTCCCCGCCCCCCAGGCTTTGCACAGTAACCTCACGTCTGTCAGCAGTTCATCTCTGGACAGCAGATCCAAGGGACTTTCGTCCCTTGGAGACTCCCGACATCCCTCTGAGCCAACTTCCACCTCCAACTCACCCAAGACCATTCAGCTGCAAGGGGCAGACATAGTCCTCATCTTCACTGGTGAGGCCCAGCTCTGAGCCATAGCACTGATGGACCAGGTGCCAAAGCTCTCGGGGACTCAGTGTCTAGGCGGAAGGCATGTGAGGTTGGCTTCTTGTTTCCACTGTCTGGCCCCAGCAGTTCCCCTGGCTTCCACAAGAGGGCAGCACGGCTACCCACTCCAGAGTTCCCCCATTTCCACCCTGCTGGCATCTGTCACTAGCCAGCCTTTCTGCAGAGCCTGGACCCTGGGTCCTACAAGCCACAGCTTAGTCCTCCTAAGTCCATAGTGCTCTAGCCAGGGAAGATTCCCAGTTTTACTGAGAAGGGTCTGGAAACTAAGTAAGGGGAAGTCTTGTGCTCAAGGTCACAAGAATGACCCATAGGGATTCAAACCCAGCCAGATTCCAGAAGAGCCCAAGCTCTCGCCCCCTACGTTGTCCTGTCTCCACCGCCCTCTATACATCCTCAGCAGCCCACTGATTGGCTGGGCCACAAGTATAATGAAATAATAATATCTAATGATAATAGTCAGGGCAGTGGCAGCTGCTGGCAATCTTACAAGCTCCAAGTGCTAACTCAAAGTAGATACCAGTGCAACACTATCAGGATTTCAAGACGAGTTGTGCCCAGGAGCCCATCCAAGGTCACCCAGCCGGGAGGTGACAGCGCTGAGATCAGAGCCCCAGCAATGCCTAATCCACTCAGTTTGAGATACAGCAATATCACTGAGCTGAGCCCACACCCAGTCCTGGGAGCTCTGAATTAAAGACGGTTCTGTTTGGGACCAGCCGGAGGCCACACACAGCTGCTTGGTGATGGGCTGGAATTGTAGGGCCTGGATTTTGGCCTTCCTCTGACCTTGTCCTCTTTGGGGTCACCGCCCCATCAGGCTCCTGAAAGGTAGTCTTACTTTTGAGGGTGGCCAGCCAGTTTGGAGCTGCGCTGGGGTATGAGTACCCCAGAGAGGGAGAGGCACACAGCTGAGCAGGGGTGGGAAGGGGTGTCTGAGGGGTGTCAGCAGTGTTGGTAGACAGGTGTAATGACTGCTCACCTTCTATGTCCCTCCCTCCCCGCTAGCAGCACCTCATTTGGAGGCTTCCCTCAGCACCAGGACCAGTCTGTATCAATTTCTTCCTCCTTAATCAGGGACTT
The DNA here is from genome assembly GCA_907164525.1 of Lophiomys imhausi. NCBI lineage: Eukaryota > Metazoa > Chordata > Mammalia > Rodentia > Muridae > Lophiomys > Lophiomys imhausi. The sequence continues at coordinate 167,332 of CAJQZJ010000817.1, read as the reverse complement.
GGCTTCAACGCTAGGCATGGGAACTCTTGGCCTATCCCTGGCAAAGTCACTAGAGAAGCCACAGATGCAGAGGGCCTGGTGTCCATGGAGGAGAGCTGGGAGTTTCCTAAGAATCTGGGGTCTTCCCTGGTTAACCCTACCCTCAGCGCTGACCATCACTCATACCCACCTTCTCAAGCAGTGCGTTCTGCCAGAGGCGGAAGATGAGGAGGAAGCAGCGGTCTCGGGCCCCAAAGGAGGTGAAGAAATGCTGCAAAGAGAGGGGTATGATGACACAGAGAAGCCGGATGGAGCAGGGACACCCTGTAGTCACCACAGTTGGGCGGAAACTCCTGGAGGGCCAGTAGGAGACAGAACCTTCCCCATGCCTGGGGTTGAGACAACAACACCCAGTGCAGTTTCCTAGACCTCTCTGCTGTTAGAGATGGTTAACTCTTCCAGCTCTGAGCATACAGAACACAGAGGGAAGTCTGCTATTGAGTTTTCCCTGGTCCTTCCTGTTTCCTGTTAAGACTCCAGAGGGACACAACCATCTTTCAGCCACCCGGATGTGAGACAGTAACTGAGAACAAACGCCAGGTGTGGTGCTGTCCCGGTACTAGGGAGGTGGAGTTTGAGGTCAGCGTGAGCAACAGAGCCAGATCCCATCTCAAAAACAAACAACAAACAAGGTCTAGGGGCTGGAGAATGGCTCAGTGGTTAAGAGTGCTTCCCGTTCTTGCAGTGGACCCAGCTTGCGTTCCCAGCAGCACTTCGGGGAGCTCACAACCATCTCTAGCTCCAGTTCCAGGAGGTCTAATGCCCTTCTTAGGCTGCCATGTGATACACATATATGCAGGACAAATAGTCATACTTGTAAAGCAAAAAGAAATAAATATTTAAAACAAACAAGCACACCTTTAATACTAGCACTCAGGAGGCAGGGGCAGGCAGATTTCTTCGAGTTCAAGGCCAGCCTGGACTACATAGTGGGTTCCAAGGCAGAGACTGTGTAAGAGACCCCTCCCCCCAAGACAAAGACCAAACAAACAAGATCTAGGGAGGTGGCTCAGTGGTAGAGTGTTTGTCTGTAAGGCATAAGCCCTGAGTTCATATGCCAACTTTGGCTAGGTGCGGGCATCTGAACTGCTGGATTTGTGGGAAATTTTAGGATCACTGCGTTGCTGAACATCTATGTGAGGAGACATTGCATAGGGACTGTAGGGGCTCCAGTCATAATGAGGGGTGCTGGACCACTGCAAAGACTGAGAATAAACAGGCCAGGTGCAACACAGAAAGGCCTCTGCTCTGAATGGCGTGTCTGGGTGAGCTGGGGGATCCTTGCCGTGCTCCTGGCGCATGGCTCCCCACACTGGATCTACCACTCACCTTCTCATTCTCTGTACAGATCTGAATGGCGTTGGGGATGAGCTTAGCCGTCTTTTCCTTCTTCAGACAGGTCACTTCCTTCAACTGGATGGAAATCTAAAGATGGCACAGGACAGTGAGAGCGAGTCGGAGGCCCTGCCGCCCGGAGGCCCCTCTGGAGCCACTTGCGGCTCAACTCACTGTGGTCTCCCAGCGGAAGATGTTGCTGTAGAAACATATCCAGTTCTCAGAGAGGTAGAGGCGGCCTTGGAGGAGGATCTCCCGCTGTAGGGCGCAGGAGTAATCTGAGAGTGGCCCAAGGAGAGACAGGCAGACACCTGAGTCACGTGCTCTGGCCCGGCAGCCCACAGGCCAGCAGGGAGGCAGGAAGGAGGGCAGAGGCTCCCATCCAGGTCAGGAACTGGGGGCTGGGAGCATGGAGACTCACCCACGATGAGGCGCTCTGCCTCAGGGAGTCTGCTGAACAGTTTCCGGAAGTCCTCGTTGCGTTGTTTGTATGTGGGACTCAGCATCTGCAGAGAGGTTTGGGGCGTGGGAACCTGAGTGTAGAGTCTAAGCCTCTATTTGGCCCCCAAAAGCTTCTGATTGCTCTCAGTCTTCCTGGCCCTTGGGGTTCCTTTGCTCATAACACAGGTCACCATGTGTGTTATGGATAGCTGCCTTTTACTGACTTTAAAAATTTATTTTACGTGTATGAGTGTTTTTCCTACATGTATGTGTGCATACCGTGTGTGCCCAGTTCAGGCGGAGGTCTGCAGGGCATCTGATCCCCTAGAATTGGAGTTACAGGTAGTTGTGAGTGACCATATGGGTGCTGGGAATCAAACTGGGTCCTCTGCAAGAACAGCCAGAGCTCTTAACCTCTGAGGCATCTCTCTGGCCCCTATTTACTGAGCCAGGCCCTGTGCAAAGTACCACCAACAGCATCACTAAATCCTACCCAGTGTACCCTTTGGCCTGGAAAGACTGGGCTGGTGTTTCTTAAGGAGGGAGAGGAAGGCCCACCTAAGACCACTTAGAGAGCATAAAAAGCAACATCCCATCCGGTGTGCTAAGTGGAAGCGTCTGCCATTTGGTTCTGTATCACCCGCTTCTTAACTGCTCCCAGCAGGCAGACAGTTGTCCCCTCCCCCCATCATACCTTTATATCAAGCCCCATGTGCAGATACTTACACTGTACCAGCTCTGCATCTTCTGCAAGAGAAAGAGATAGGTCAGGAGGAGCCCTTGTGGTTTCTGCCCTTGCTGCCTTCTCCTGATCCCACCTGAGCTCGCACCCACCTTACTGTTGCGGATGAAGTTCCGGCTGCCCAGGCTCTGCGTGCTGGGTGTCCCCGGCACTCCACTCTTCTCTGAGGAGCTGTCAGACCCCTTCTCCACCATGGTGCTTGGTTCTGGCTCAGGAGCGGGTGGGGGCCGGCTTGGGGGCAAGAGCTGTAACCGCTTGCGAAGAGACGGGGAGCTGCTTGGTGAGCTCCGTCCAGAGTGAGGTGTGGTGCTAAGGAGGGAGAGGAAGAGGAGTGGGTGTGAGGGGGAAAGCTAGGGGCAGATATAAACCTGATTTCTGAAGGTGTGTCCATCCACCCACCCATCCATCCATCCATCCATCCATCCATCCATCCATCCATCTATCCATCCATCCATCCATCTATCCACCCATCCACTCATCCATCCATCCACTCATCCATCCATCCATCCATCCATCCACCCACCAACCTAGCCTGTTAGTCCACTCAGTCATCTATTTATTTATCCGCCAACCTAACCATCCACCTGGCTATCAGTCCATCCATCCATCCATCCATCCGTCCATCCATCCGTCCATCCACCCACTCATCCATCCATCCATCCATCCATCCATCCATCCATCCATCCATCCTTCTATCCACCTTCTCACCCACCCATTCACTACGTCCCATCTTTCTGTCTCTAGAGCAGGTCCCTGAACACCCCTGTGCCTCTATTGTTTCATTATAGCCCAGGGAATGATGACCTTGCATCTAGTTGTTTTGGGGATTAAAGGGCTCAAACTGTAAAGTCTCTCTAAAACAGTCATGCACACGGTGAGCTTTGGATGACATCTGCCATTTTATGACCACATGGGGAGGTCAGAGGACAACTTTTGGAATTCAGTTCTTTTCTTTCACCAGGGGATGGAACTCAGGCTGTCAGGACTGCATGGCAAATGCTTTTACACAGTAAGCCATTTCACTAGCCCGACACCTGATATTTAAAAAAAAAAAAAACCATAATCTTACTAATTTGTTCATAAAACAAACCTTTTTTGACAAGTGATATTCAAAATACAAGCCTAAGTACTTCTCTTTTAAAAAGTGTTATTTTACTGATTTGTGTGTGTGCCCGTGGGCACATGTTGTTTATGTGCACCACAGGTGTGCAGTGCTTGTGGAGGCCAGAAGAGGGCGTCAGATCTCCTGGAGCTGGAGTTTCAGGTGGTTGTGAGTCACCATGTGGGTGCAGGGAACTGAACCCAGGTTCTCTATAAAAGCAGTCCAGGCTTTTAGCCAGTGAGAGGCATGTCTCCAGCTCCAAAGCACCTTTCTTTTTTTTTTTTTTTTTTTTTGACAGGGTTTCTCTGTGCAACAGCTTTGACTGTCCTGGACTTGCTCTGTAGTCCAGGTTGGCCTCAAACCCACTGAGATCTGCCTGCCTCTGCCTCTCAAGTGCTGGGATCAAAGGTGTGCGTCACCATGCCCAGCTTCCTTTCCTCATTTTTTCCCCTCCATTACCACTTATCCTCATTCCAGCCTCCATTCCTCTCCACATGGATGGCACACATGTTTTCTTTTCATTTTCTGCTCCTGTCTCTGCCCCATGGTCTCTCCTCACCTGAAGAGGAAGCTGCTGACCAGCTGAGCCAGCCCAGGGTTCTCTAAGCCCTACCTTTGCTGTGCCTTACTCCAGGTAAAAACCAAGTCCTGACCAGGACTTCTCTGGCCTCATGTCCCTCCTCAGTCAGGTCATTCCAGCCTCCTCTTGTTCCTTAAGCTCCCCAGGGTCTGCATCTGTGGTTCCCTCCACCTGAAAAGCCCGCCCACTGTTTCAGCATCATTGACTCATTCATTCTCAGCACTCTGGTAAAGGGACAGCACTCTGGTAAATGGCCCGTTCCTTTACCAGAAAGAAGCCACGTCCCTCCCTCCCTCCCTCCCCATCACCCACACTTATCTGTACGCACGCATACTGTCAGCACACTGTTCCTTTATTTATTCAGTTTGTTTATTGCCTGCCCTAAACTGTGAACTCGAGGAAGTCTTGGTTGCTATCTGCACCCTTAGCACCTGAACTAGAGACAGGGCACATAATTAATGCTTTATAAACACTGTGGGCCTGAATGAACAGCCCTGAGTTGGCTGGGACCAGCACCAACAGAGACGTGAAATATGTATTGGTTCTGGTGAACTAACCTCCTGCCAGAGGCAGACGTTAAGTAAACAGAACATTCTGGTAACTGTGCAAACACTGACTGCAATAAGGGCAGCAGGGGTGAGTGGCGGGGACCTTAAAGGGACATCATTGTTGAGTTCTTATCGGGATTATGTCAAGCACTCCGAGTGATTGATTTTATCGTGGCTCAAAAACACTGTGTGCTTGACCCCATGAGTGATTGATTTTATCGTGGCTCAAAAATACTGTGTGTTTGACCCCATGACCACCCAGCTTTACAGTGGAAACTGAGGCTACAAGTGTGAAGTACTGGCAGTCGGAGGCACAGATGGTTTCTGGGAAAGATTCTAACTCCAGGGACACAGATCTATTTTGGATTGCAAGTGGGATCTCCTCTTTAAGAAACTGGTTCTCTCCGTGTACCATGTGGATCCCAGGAATACAAGATGGGTGGTTGAGTTTAGTGGCAAGCACCTCTATCCACTAGGTCATCTCACCACCCCCCCAGGAAGTTTCTTCAAATGCGTCTCTCCTGTCCATAATCTTTAGTACATGCTAGTCCCCCTGTCCACGCTGCCCTTGCTCTTCTTTGCCCTGCAATTGGTTTTTGAATTTGTTTTTTGCTGAGCTGGGAATTGAACCTGGAACCTGGTCCATGCTTAGTGGACACTCTCCCACTAAGGCACTCTCCCTAGCAATTCACTGGGGGATTCTAGGCAGGTATTCTACCACTGAGCCACATCCCCAGATCTCCTTACACTTTTTATTTCGAGGCAGGGTCTCTCAATAAGTTGTACAGGTTGGTTTTGAACCCACACAGTACTCTAAACTGGGGGAATTGAACTTTTGATTGTCATACCTCAGTCTCCTGAATAGTAGTTGGGATAACAAGCCTGTACCACCATGCCTGGCTGGTGTTTTTGATGAACAATTTTTTTTTTGTTGTTGTTAAGCTAAGGTCTGGCTGGTGTTGCTTTTGCAGTCATACCAAGAAATCATTGAACAGTGCACACCTGGGCCTTGAAAATTCTTATGCACACTTCAAAACTCTTGTGCACCCTTCTCCCTTGTGCAGGTCCCTATACCCTGCTGGGGCAGCAGTCACCCCAGCTGTGACTTTTCTATAGAGACAAGTCTTGGGGCCGTCTTAGATCCCACTCTGCCCAAGACCTGTTTGGATCAGGTGCAAGAGAGGCGTTCCCATGACTCTTATAAAGTAAATTCACTTAATAAATGATGTGACTAAATAAGAGGACACGAACAGTGGTCTGAGCCACTACCACTCACAGGTCACAGTCCCTCTGGCTTTCCCACCCTCCTTGCCCCAGGAAAGCCCTCATCATCATTGGAACTACCTCTCCTCTGGCTCCCGCCTTCATCTTCCCTCTGCCCCACAAACCCTTCCCCCACTGGGTGTAGGGGGAACTTTCCCCCATGCTTCCAGACACATCCCCATGCTCGCTTTGAAATCACACAGCCCTTTGCCGACCCTACCCCTCACCGTCTCTGCTCTCTTGGAGCACCTGCCAGTGACATGCCACCCCTTGGCTCCCCATATTTCTCCTCCTCAGCTAGCCTGGTGCCCATGAGTAGGAACCACCAGGACCTGAGCAAAGTGGTGAGGCTTGGCTGTTCCCTGCCAGAGCTTGGATTCACGCACATTTGGACTTAAAGGCTTCAGTGTTTCCTTTGTGGGGGGGGGGGGGTATCCTTGGGCCAGCCTCTGCCCCTTCCCCAGCCTCACCTTCCCCTGGAGTTCCTACCTCCTAGGGCTACTCGGAGGAGAAATGATATGTAAGAGAAAGGGACAAAGAAGCCATGTCCGACAGCTTTTCCTTCGCACAGCTCCACCATCAACCTTCCTGGAACTGTCCAAGAAGCTCTGCTGACCCTGTAGGGACCTCAGCAGGTGCCACAGGCTTTCCTTATAAACATACAGAAAGCACTTACCCTGCAGGTGGTAGTGGGGACACAGAGAAAGCAACAGATCCCAACTACCTGCCTGTATTAACCAGGGAGCCAGACCATCAGGGAAAACACACACACACACACACACACACACACACACACACACACGAACACTACAACAGCATCAGGAACCTCTTCAAAATGCAGATTCCAGTCAGAAGTGATGGGGCACTCTTGTTAATGCAGTACTCCAGGGCTGAGGATCATGAAGTTGAGACCAGAGTAGGCTGAATAGCAAGATTCTGTCCTAAGGACTCCAGAGTTGGGGATGTGTAGCTAAAGAGCCATGGAGCCACCAGTGAGGGGCTGGGGACATGGTTCATCAGCAGGACTGTCTCGAAATCACCAGTGCGGAGTTGGGAGTATGAGTCAGTAGACTCTACCCATCAGAAGCTGGAGGATATGCCTACCAGGTGCAAAGTCCTGGATTCCATCACCAGGACTGCCACAAAACAAAACAAACAAACAAACAAAAAAGAAACAAAATTGAAATGTAAATTCTAAGTTTCTCTTCCACCACCTCCCACCCCACCTTATCAGAAACCTCAATTTAAAATTTGATGCACATTGCATTTTGACAGAATAATTGGGAGAAGAGAGGGTTTCTTAAGTGAGCCAGGCTGCAAAGGCTTAGCTGAGCAAGGCTCACTGAGGCCAAGGGCTGAGGACAAAGAACAGAGCAGGAAAAATGTGGGGGAAGACAGTGCTAGACTCTCTCAGGACATCAAGTTCAGGGCCAGGACTGAGGCTGGCAGGTCTGAGAATAGTGGGTGGCCAACAGAGCTTAAGAAACATAAGTTCCCAACACAGGCCTGAAGACCCTGGACGTGATTCTAGGGAAAAGGTGACCCTCCCCCATCCCGGTGGCCTCTTCTCACCTCTGGCCTGAAACTCAAGCCTGGCCTATTCTGAAGCCCCAGGTCCACTCGAGGGCAGGATGGAGACACACACAAGCCAAGCTCATCGCCCTCCAACCCCTACCCCCTCCCACCCCCAGTTCCTGCTCCTGGATGGGACAAAGAGGAAGTTCTCAAGGGCGGGCAACAGAGCCCTAGGGCGGCCCAAGCCAGCCAGCCAGCCAGTCCGGGCAGAGTGAAGGGAGGGGCCAGAAGTGGCGAGAGGAGGACCGTTATGGGGCGGGGACTCGGAAGAGAATGGTGTTTTCACTGTTCAGATGCTCGGGCTTCCTGGGCCTCAGAAACTGCCTCTGGGAGGAGGGGCAAGAGCACATACAGGTGTGTAGGAAAGGGAAACTTGGCTGGGGATGCACAGGGTCACAGGCAAACTTGCCTGAAGGCGTGAGAAGTGTCTCTCCCACCTGTCTGTCTTTCACACGTACAGTAGTGTCTCTAGTACAAACGACCACAGCATGGTAAGTATGCCATATTTATACACAAATGTCAGGAAATTTACACACACACACACACACACACACACACACACACACACACACGTCACAAGTATGCTATAGTTACACAGAGCCCCAAAACTAATTACAAATTCAGAGAAATATAGTAAGCCCAAGATAAGTTAGCTTCACATATACAACCACAGGAAAGCTTTGCAGAGACACTGAAGATCAAAACAACAGCAAATCCCACAACAAACCTACTCACACATCACTTAGTCAGGGGACCCAGTGAGCCAGACATACATTCCTAAGGGAAGGTAAGTCTTCCGGTCAACCTACACATCCCCACTGTCCCTCTGACATCAGGGTGTTCATCAGGCAGAGAAAACAAAGGCCAGTTCTCAAGGGACGAGGAATGGAATTATCTGTCACAGTGACAGAGAACCCTGACATTCCCATAGCCATGGGGGACTCACCAATAATGTGGGACCAGATACTGAAGTAAGGACTGGGTGGGCTTTACAAAGCAGTTAAGGTTTACACACCCAGCGTCCCAAGAGGGAGGGTCCTCAGCAGAGAAAGCCACAAGGGGTCTCTCTGTCTCTGTTCACAGACAAAGCCACAAAGGGTCTGGGAGACAGACAGAATCTCCCACACACCCAGGGGCATGTAACAATACCACAAATGGATACACAGGAACTTTCCCATGGGTGGAAGCAGTGGTAAATGAGCCAGCCACCCACACTGCCCCATACACACACAGCATTGTCCCAGGTGGACACATAGGGTTTCTACTTGTCCACTCAGTCAAAAGACTTTCAAAGGTGGATGTCAGGCACACAGCAGAGCCCCAACCACAAGCACACATAGAATCACAATGAGGGCGCACACAGTGGTAACTCACAGATGTAATTCATGGTAATTTACAGGCACAGCCAGCCAAGGAACTGAAGTGGAATGCTGTACACTTAGAGCTCCAAACCCGCCTCAGGACACTCCAAAATCACAATGAGGCACAAGCTCAGAATGTATAATTTGCACATGGTGCCACGAAGAAAATGAGACATGGTTCACACACATCCACAGTGGGTCCAAGAGCCCCAGAAGCACTCGACGTGGTGGTAGCCATCACATACAAGATGATAGATAACACACAGCCAGCCACACAAACACTGCCTCAAAGGATCCCAGCTGTTACACACACACATACATAGACACACTGCGCTGAGCCCAGGGACTTCCAGGACACAATCACAAACGGAAACCCGCAGGCACACGGAACCAGACAGGAGTGTGTAGGGAGGGTCGGGTCGGAATACACACGACCCTCACCCTGCCGAGATCCTCAGGCTCAGAGAAGCTTCCTCTGCCAGCTGCCGCGACAAACGGGGACCACCGACCCGAGAAGCTGCGGGGCCTTCCCAGTACTACGGGGCTGGGGCTAGGGGGTTGCTCGCAATGGTCCTTTCATATGGGAGCCGGGTCAGGGCTCCTCCAGAGGGACAATCCAGGCCCGGGGTAGCGCTCAGCTGCCGGTACGTGTCCCAGCCCGGCAGTGACGCCCCAAGCTCCGGCGTCACCGCCGAGCTGCAAGCCCCCAAGCAGCCCATGACATGTGTCCCCGCTCTCCGTCCCCACCAGGGTCGCTCCTACATGCACGAGCTCCAGAACCCCGCTCCGGAGCCCTGCCCCGGCCCGATCGCGCCGCCGTCCCCGCTCCCCACCCCGAGGCCCCATGCTTACTCAAACATGGATGCGGCGCCCTGGCTGCAGGGCAGGACCCGGCCGGCTGTGCTGAGCTGGGCCTCCAGGGCCTCGCCTGCCTCGGCCGCCGCCCCCACCGGACCCCGCCGCCCGCACAAAAGGCCGGAGCCGCCGGAGGCCGCCTCGGCGTCGGCGACACCCCCTTCTTGCTCCCGCCCCGCGCGTCACGGCACCGCCCCCGCCGGGAGGGGGACTTGGGCGCCAGCGCGGGCCTCGGCCTAGAAGGCTGGGGAAGAGTCCGGCTGGGAAACCTGCACCGACGGGTGGACAAAAGACATTTTTATTAAAACGAGCAGCCCGGGCCGGGAAGGATGGAGCACTCCTGACATCCCAACTCGGGATGCTGAGACAGGAGGATTGCCGTGAGTTCTAGGCCAGCCAAAATGAAGTCCAGGCCTGACCGGAATACAGAGTGAGAACTTGTCTTCAAAACAAACTAGCAAACCAACAAAACAAGTCTAAACACCCTGGGCTCCTTCCCTGGGACCCAGAAGTGTCCCTTCGAGGAACCTGAGGAGTGGGGTAGAGGTGGGTGACTGTCAAGCTGATGTGGAGTACCGACCTGGGGCCGAAGTTTGGGCGTGGAGGGGAACCGCAGCTGTGGGGTGGAAGGCCTCTTCCCGCCCTCCTCACCCAAGTCTCTGAACCTCAGTTCCTGCCCTAGAAGCGCCCACTGCCCTGCGTGTGTGGGGACTTCCCGAGTTTAATCCCGCAGATCAAGTTGGCCTCCAGCCCGCACTGGGGAGCCCACTACTTTGGAGGCAAGGGGTTTTCCCTAGAACAGCGCAGGGGCAAGGCTCATCAGCGCTTTTGATACTGGGAAGCCTGCCTAGCCTCAAGACGGGAAATGACCATACATTGCAGTGTGGGCCGAGTTCTTGCGCCAGACAACCCTGCACCCACCTCTGTAAGCCAAGGATGGTTGGCGTCCTTGCTGGAGAACACAGGGTGGACCCCTAGCTTTTGGACCCAGACGCCCAGCCCAGGGATGTCTCCCTACACCTCTCCACCTTTCAGCCTCCTGTCCAGCTTCAGTAGACCTGCCCCACTTGCAGCTGGAGAGCCTGTGAACAGCCAAGTCTCGGGCAGAGACCCCTTGGCTTCAAGCCCTTTCCTGGCTCCATGTAATTCCTTGTACTAAGTTCTGTCCTTGGTGTCCAGAGCCCTCCTGACTGGACCCCTTTCACTTGTCTGACTTCTTGGCCTCTTCCTTAGTCTCTTGGTTGCTCATTCCAAGAGTCAGCAGGCCTCCTTGCTCCTCCCACCTGCCTCTGGCCTTAGAACCCTTGCACTGCTTGCTACCCCATCTGCACGAGGAAGCTCTTCTTGCATGGCTGCCTTCCATCTTTCTGTATCCGTTGCTCTTTTTATACTTCCGTTGGTTGCTTGTTTCCTCTTTGAAAGACATTTACTTTTGGTGGTGAGGGTGTAGAAGAGGCGTGGAAGGAGCTTCAGAATTTCATTATGTGTCCCGGGCTGGCCTCAAACTTACGATCTTTCTGCCTCAGCCTCCTAAATGCTGAGATCACAGGCAGGAACCAACAACCCCAGAAACATTTACATTTTTTTTTTTTTTTTTTGGTTTTTCGAGACAGGGTTTCTCTGTGTAGCCCTGGCTGTCCTGGACTCACTTTGTAGACCAGGCTGGCCTCGAACTCGCAAAGATCCGCCTGCCTCTGCCTCCCAAGTGCTGGGATTAAAGGCGTGCGCCACCACTGCCCGGCTAACATTTACATTTTTAAGTAGAAAATATTTATTTCAAATTAAAAATGTATAACGATCATCTCTGTCCCTATCATCATATGCAATAAATATGCATAAAAAGTCTCATTGACTTCTTTAAAGATTCTGAATTATATCTAAGGACAATGAAAAGTCATTAAAGGATTTAAGTGGGAGACCATTGTGCTTAGACTTGCATATCAAGAAGATCACTTGGGATTTCTCCTTTTGGTGGTTGGTCATTTTAGTTGGATTTTCACTCTCTCTCTTTCTTTCTTTTTATTTTTTTATTTTTTATTTTTTTTAAAGATGAATAAAACTGTTCCGTTGATGTAGTGGGACAGGCAGGCCTCAGAGGCACTTGGGGGGTAGAGGCAGAAAGATTGCTGTGAGGTTTAGTCCAGTTTGGTCTACATAGAGAGTTCAGGCTTGCCAAGGTTATTCAGGTAACACAGTCTTCACAAAAAAAAAAAAAAAAAAGAAGAAGAAGAAGAAGAAGAAGAAGAAGAAGAAGAAGAAGAAGCTGGAGGAGGAGAGAGGGAGAGAGGGAGGGACTGCTGTTAAGTGCTGCACACCTGAAATTCCCGCACTCTGGAGGCTGAAGCAAGAGGATCATGAGCTTGAGGTCAGTCTAGACTATAAAGCAAGACTGTTTCAAAAACAAACAGGGCGAAAGAGCTGGCCTGGTGGTTAAGAGCACATACTGCTCTGGCAAAGCACCTGAGGTTCCCAATAAACATTAACTCCAGCTCCAGAGCATCCAGCGCCCTCTTCTGGCCTCTAGGCACCCACATGCACATGGGCAGATCCCAAGAAGAGACGTTTTTGTTTTTGTTTTTTAAATACACCTTTAAAAACAGATAAAGTGTAACAGTTACCACCACATGCTCAAGTGCCTACTTCTCTTTTCTCTGCCTGGGCACTCAGGGTACCTCGTGCCCTGAAGTCAGTGTGGTCCCTCCTGTGTGATTTTGCTGTAACACAAGGGTCAACAAGCCAGCCTCTTAGTGTCTTTGAAAGATAGACAGCAAGCTCCTATTGCATCCTTTGGCAGTTTGCTTCTCCCTCCGACTTCATCATCTTTGCTTCTGAGACTTTTTCATTGGAGGCAGAGCTCTGCTTCCTGAACATGTGCTCTTATCCAGAGTCCTTTGCTGGGAGAAACCCCAGCACACACTTCTTTCTATTCAAGGCCAGTCAGTCTTGGTTCTTTTCTTTTCTTTTCTGACCCTCTTGGTTTCAGTCTCCTTGGGCTAGAAGTAGTTTTTCTTTGCAGAAATTTTGTTTGAGTATTTTTTCCCCACTTGTGAGCCATAGTAGGATACAGTTCTTGTGATGGCTTGTGGCACACTTAGAAATATGTCTTGCCACTGGAGATGTAGGAAACACTTGCCCTTACTTTGCCTTGTCCATGGTATTATTTTTAGTTATAAAAATTATTATTTTTGTTTTTTTAAGACAGAGTTTGTGTAACAACCTGTGTGTGTGTGTGTGTGTGTGTGTGTGTGTGTGTGTGTGTGTGTTGCACATGATGGAATCCTGAAGACGGTATCTGAGGCCCTGGTGCTGGAGTTGGAAGTGGCTGTGAGCTGCCTGATGTGGATGCTGGGAACCTAACTCAGGTGCTCTTTAAGAGCAGCACATGCTCTTAACTGCTGAGCCATCACCCCAGCCTGTTTTTCATATCTGCCTGTTTCCACTTGTAAACCAAATTCTGTTTACAACTTGCCACCTCTGTTTCATAGTCCTATTCCAGGCCTGACCCACAGCCTGTGCTATGGGTCTTCCTACTGGCAGCACAGAGTTGAACTCATGGCCACTGGTCCCGATCTATTACACATTCCTGAGCTTGCTTTGTGGGTTGTGATGGTTAATTTTGCTGACTTCATTGGACTGATACACATCTAGAGTACTAATGAGGCATAGTTCTGAGTGTGTCTGGGAGTGCCTCTCCAGGGTACAGGGAAGAGTACTCTCGATTGTGTGTAGCCTACGCCTGAGCTCAGGTCCCAGACTGAATACAAGGGGGCGGGGGGGGGGAGAGAAAGAGAACATAGAACTGGTATTCTTGGCTCTCTGCTTCATGGTCCTTAAAGATGTGAGCAGGTAGCCTCTTGCTTCTGCTGCCACAGGTTCAAGACTCTCTTAGCATTGTGCCATCCTTGCCATGATGGGTGGTACCCTCAAATCATGAGCCAAACAAACCCTCTGTAATGCCTTTTAGCCAGATATTTTGTTACATGGAAAAGAAACATAACTGATACACACATGTATTTCACTGCTTCAAATCCGGACTGTGTGGGATCAGGCTAGACTCTAATTGATCTTTAGCACATCAACCGAAAAGGAGCCCGCACTTGAGCTGAGACCACAGAAAGAGACGAGATAGAGACAAACCCCATCCCATTCCCATGTCTGACCTGTCCTGAGATAGACACTCCAGGTCCAGGGTCTTCAGGCTCTGAAAGCATGGTGGATTTGGAGTGCCTGGAGGTGACTCCCCATCACTAGATGGAGTTATGTGAATGGCAGGCACTCCCAAGAGCCTCCAGGATTTAGGGGATAGGTTCTGGACACCGTCAGCCTGTGTCTGTTGCTCAGCTGGGGAACTAGGTGAGCCCTGGTTACCACCCTGGGCCCCCTGGGGAGCCCATGGCAGCAGGGGCAGGAGTTCAGCCATGAGGAGTAATTTGGACAGCAGTGTGGCCCCTAGGAGAGAAAACGGAGAGGTAAAACAGAGCCCTTGCCCAAGTACAACATAGTAGAGATCTGGGTGAGACTCCAACTTCTGCTGATAGTCTACCCTCATGACTCTGAGCTTCCATTTCTTTCTCATCATACTTAAGGCCCTATGGAGATATAATATGCCAGAACAAAGAGCCAGTGCTGAGAACTCAACTCAGAGCTCACAGAGTGCTCAGCAAACAGCTGTTTGAGTCCCCAGGCTGGATGTTTTCCCTGTGTATATTCATCCACTATGGCTGTGCTCTGAGGCCTAGACACCATGCTCCCTGTACACACAAGGGACAGGAAAGAGCCAGACCTCCTTGGGCTTCCAACATGGCTAGCCAGGCTGGGACAGAGAAAGGCAGACTTCAGGATTTTTCCTTCCCTTGTTTTCTCAAAGCCTCAACCATGACAAACAAAGAGAAGGTGGTCCTGATGCTTGCACAGGCATGGGTGGAAGGAGGACCCGTGCCTGTGCTGTTACAGCAGCTTGGGTCTGGCAATGCCAGCCCAGAGCTTGTGTCTCCTCACAGGAGAACACAGCAAAGACCTCTTACAGCCCAGCTAACCAGAGGCAAGGGAGGGGTGACTGTAGCTTAAAGAGCACCCTGACTCTCCGGCCCAGCTTGGACATTACCAGCACTCTGTTGTCCTGGGAACCCTACCTTTTGTGAGTTCTTCCTCTGTCTCAGAGGGTTCAAACTTCCAAGATAAAGAAAAGGCTTAGCACTTCCTTCTCTCCCTGAGTTGGGCTGGGCCAGACTCCTGACCTTCAGGCCGGAACAGTATGTCTGACTGGAGTCCTGTTACCCTCCGGCCAGCTGTTCCTGGAAGGAAGTATAGAGGGGGTGGGGTGGGGGTGGGGTGGGGGGTGCTCCTAGTACCGATGGCTCCTAGGAAGGCCTCCTCTCCCTTTGCTCCTTCACTGTACTGTTCAGGCCTCTGATGATCTATTTCTTTTTTTTTTTTTTTTTGGTTTTTCGAGACAGGGTTTCTCTGTTTAACAGCTCTGGCTGTCCTGGACTCGCTTTGTAGACCAGGCTGGCCTCGAACTCGCAAAGAT
>CAJQZJ010000817.1:129196-146352 GCA_907164525.1 Lophiomys imhausi | reverse complement strand
TGTAGAGCCAGCTGTCAGTAGGTAGATGCAGGTGTAGAGCCAGCTGTCAGTAGGTAGACACAGATGTAGGTGTCAGGAAGTCTCCCTTTCTTACGTGGTTGCCCTGCCTTTTCCAGATTCTGTGGGCACTAGACATGCCTTAGCTTGTAGCTATCCCATCCTGACCTCTGCCTCCATCTTAGAACCCCCCAAGCCCCTGTGTCTCTCATGAGGACCTTACTTGTTTGGTGTTTTGTTGAAGGTGGGGAGCAGGGTCTCATACAGCCCAGACTGACTGTGAACTCACCATGTAGCTAAGGATGAACCTAAGTCTTGCCCTTGGGGGTTGAGATTACAGCTGTATGCCACCACATCTAATTTCTGTCCATGGGCTAATCCAAGACAGCTTCAGTTTGGGACTCTGAACTTGATCTGCTTTACAAAGATTCCCCTTTCCATATAAGGTCTGTGTAACAGAATATTTTTATTTATAAACACTTATATTTATTAGTACCTAACAAACACCTATAAAAAAAACTAAATCTTATAACCTAAAACCTGTAATCTAAAACCTATGATCTATCTAAGAACACCCTAATACCTATCTATGAACACCTAACCAACCCCATTTTGATTTTCTTAAAAGGATATTAATATTCTTAGCATAGGTCTGTGCAGGATAAACTGATTTACAGCAGTCCCAGCAGGTAGTCCCTTTCAAGCTTAGTGTCTTTGGACCTAACTTTGCCAGTTTGCAAGGCCAGTTTCTTTCAACCACCAAATTGAGGCTGGTTTATAAAGTCAGTCTGTTCCAACTTCCAAACTGAGGGCGGCTCAGGTGGCTTCCAAACTCTGCTCACTTCACTGACTCTTGGCACTCTGGAGCCCCAAGTCAGGTGCCTTTAAGGAACTCTGAGCAGGTTTATCCCATGCCTTTGCCTAAGGACTGTCTACTCAGTCAGTGAGGACAGGAGGAAGAGAGCACCACATGGAGCTTTTCTGGCTTATATATTGCGTTATCTCATGATCCTTGGCAGTCTCGAGGGTCCACAAGGTCTCTTGATATGTCCAGCAGTCCCGTTGCTTCTCACAGCAACTGATGCTATCTGTGTGGCTTGTGCAGTTTGTTAGCCACGCCCCTTCAACAGGGCAGTTCACAGAACTATGGTCTCAACTGTGCTCTGTCCATTTCAGCAAGCCAAAGGGACACCAAGCTTTCATTATGTGCTGCCAGATGCCATGCTGAACTGCATACTAATTCACTAATGAGGTCTAATTTCTGCCACAGGTCAGGGCCACAGCATATCCTTTTTGGGAGCCAGAAAATTTCAACCTGTTACAACACTCAAGGAAAAAAAAAATCTTAAATATTCACTAAAAGCTACATATATTCAAGAATTATATTAGCAGTTGCCTTCATCATGGCTCCAAGCTTGAAAAAATACACATAGTTATTGATGATAGAATGATTAAACAAATTGTGAGACGTTCATCATACTATACAGTAAAGAAAATGAGCAAACTTGCCCTGTGTCAGCATGAACACATTTACCACTGATGTAACTCCAAGCAGAACTGGTGTGGTGGGGGTATGGCTCAGTGTTTAAGAGCAAGTACCGCTACAGAGGACTGGGAGTTCAGTTTCCAGCACCCACATGAGGTGGTTCAAGCTGCCTGTTGTGGGACCCAAGAAATAGAGAAATGCCTCGTTGCTGAGAAAATGAAAGTAAATTGTGGGAAATATCTAAGATGGTGCTCAGGCTGGAAGATGCGGGGGTGGAGTTGGAGTTGAAGCCCGATCGTGGGTATAGCTGATTGGATGAGCAAGACTTCTGTACTCATGATCAGTGTATGATTACCATGTTATTGGGCTTCTGCTATGTGATGTAGTAGGATGACCTTTAATGTGATTGGCCCACATAGACTGATGTGGAAATACCCATTTGGTTCTGTATATAAGCCAGGGGACAAAACATTAAAAAAGGGAAATGCTTAGACATCACCCCTGTCATGTCTGTTTGTCTTCACAGTGAAGGCTGGAGAGTCGGGTAGGCAGTGCACTCACTTTTCCCTGAGAACCCCCTTATGTGGTGATCCCCCTATGGGGGGGGGCGCGACAGCCTGTAACCCCAGTTGCAGGGGAACCGAAGTGTCTGGTTTCTGCAGGTGACTACACTCATGTACACAAACCCACACACAGGCTCACATAGCTATGCATCATTTTGAACTAAATTTTAAAAAATCTTTATATTTTTCTTTGTGAATAAAATTACTGCCATATTTCTTCTTGTAGAACTGCACCAGACCAGCTAGGAGAATTCGGAAATGTCCTGTCCGCTCACAGCTGAACTGTTGGTACTGCAAGACCAAGCCTAGGAGGAAAGTTTGCCAGAGCAGTGTTAACTCAGAGTTATCAGTCTCTGTAAATCCAGGAGGTGATACTTGCCTGTTTCCCCAGTGGAGGAGGTGGAGGTAGCAAGATATAGAGTTCAAGGCCAGTTTGGGTGACTTGAGACAATGTCTCCAAAAAGAAAGAAAGAAAGAAAGAGGAAAGGGAGTCTATGAAGGCAGAAAAGAAAATGTGCCCATTGTGATTGTCTCCCACTTAGCTGGAAGAACACAAGAGGTCAGCCAAGCTGGACAGATCAACAGCCACTTGTTTTGAATGTGAAAAGCGAGACATACTCCAGCAGCTGGAACCAGCTGACATTGAGGTCTGGGGTGAGGGATATCAGCACTAGAGGAGTCAACACACATTGTCTGGAGAGGAATCTGCCTGTCTGCCAGGGACGAGCCTGGGGCTGTTGGGAGAGGAAGGCTCAGGCCCTCAGCACACAGTTCTGTAGGTCTAGCAAGACACTAGAAGTCACATGGTTTCCGTCACCAGAGAAGTTTCCTGTCAGGAAGAGACAAAGGCTCTCCTCTCCCTCTGCAAAGCACCTGGTTAGTTGGCACAAAATAGGACAGTCTTCTTCAGTCATGAGCCATAGTAAGGCAGGTGTAAGAGGTGGCCTTAGGGGTAGAGGGCTTGTAACCCCAGCACTCAGGAGGCTGAGACAGGAGGAATCAGGAACTCAGGGTCAATTTGGGGTACACAGTGTTTTGTCTCAAAACAAAAAAATAAGGTCTAGAGAGTTGATTCAGCAGTTAAGAACATTCCTTACTCTTACAGAGGAGCCAGGTTCAGTGGCCCACATGGTGACTCACAACCATCCATAACACCGATCCCAGAGATCCAAACCATCTTCTGATCTTTGCAGGCAGCAGGGCATGTGTACATAAATATATTCAGGCAAAACATTCATACACATAAAAAAACAATTTCAAAGTTTTGTATTGTTCAGGGGTTATTTTGTATTGTTGAAGGTTACTGACAAGAATGACAAGAACTGTTGATAAGCTGAAACTTGTGTAACACGACAGAGTCAGTGGGGTCCAAACGGAGAGCAGAAATTGTCAGTCCAAAGGCACCAAAGGCAAAAGAAGAAACATGGAGAGAAAAATGAGATAAGGAGAAAATAAACAAGACAAGGGATTGTATGGACAAAAGCAGGAACAGTCTTAAAAGGACAAGTTTTATGGGATGTGGTGGCACATGCCTGTGATCCTGGCACTTGGGAGGCCAAGACAGAGATTCATGAGTGGGAGGCTAGCCTGGGCTACAAGAATCCCCTCTTCAAAATAAAATAGGAAGAAATTAACATTGATGGAGCAACACAAAAGTTCAACTTGTTGGGGGAAATA
This sequence comes from Lophiomys imhausi, assembly GCA_907164525.1. Lineage (NCBI taxonomy): Eukaryota > Metazoa > Chordata > Mammalia > Rodentia > Muridae > Lophiomys > Lophiomys imhausi. The sequence continues at coordinate 142,629 of CAJQZJ010000817.1, read as the reverse complement.
CAAAGATTCTAGACTTGGGTTCATTGATGAGCAAATTTTATACAATTAAGGAGGAAACACATATCCTTTCTGTTGCATATTGAAGACTGATAAAACTTTGGATACATTGGTAGGGAACAGGGGGAAGGAAGGAGAGAGAATGTAAGGGAGGAAGGTCCTTATTCAACAGATATAAAAGCAATAATGAGTATAGCTCAATTGATTTCTTGTCAGTATATTTAAAACTTAGATACAGAGGACTGATTTCTAGGCATTAGTAAAATGTACTCAAGAAAAGCTCATAAGTAGTTCCATGGAAAGTGAATAATTGAGCTATGGATTGAACACACACCCACACATCCCTTGCATCTTGCCATCTCTTCTCACCATTTCCACACAAACATGAGCCAAAAGGTTCTGAGCAGGGTTTCCAAGGGGATGGTAAGTTCATCTTAAGTGAAATGTTCTCCAGAAAGAAAGGTGAGGGTGATTTCTCTGATCTCCAATCCTCTTCCTGTCCCGCCCTCCCAGGAGTGAAGTGAGCCAACAGGAGTGAGAAACCAAGGTGACTTTTTAAACACACAATTAACAATTCAAGTGAGGAAGACAGGCCACCACAAGGAAACGGAACCCTGGGGCTTGAACTCTTGGTAGCAGTAGGAGAGAGCAGTGACAGAGAGCGTAGAGGTTCAGTGACTGAGGCAGGACTGGGTCTCCTTGGCTGTTAGCCACAGGGTGTTTCTTAGAGGCTGGGGCAAGTGGAGCCTCAGTAAATTTCCTGCCTGAGGCAAAAACCTGGTGGGGAGGGACATGAGTCTACAGGAAGGTTGTCTCCAGCTAGTTTTTCTTTTGTTTGAGACAAAGTCTCTCTAGGTAGCCCTGGCTGTCCCAGAACTCACTAGGTAGACTAGGCTAGCCTTGAATCCACAGAGTTGCCAACCCTTGCCTCCCAAATGCTGGCAATATGAAAGGCGTATGCCTGACACCAAGCTTCTTGCTACTCTTGGAGGCAGTTTTCCATTCCTCCCAATCTCCTCCTCCTCTTCCAATGAGGAAGGGCTGAGGATAAGCAACTGGAGGGCTTTGTGGATGAGAAGCCTATGTATCTTGTTATAAAGTATGCCCTGCATATTTGTCCACTGGGTATGTGCATGCAAATGTGGTATAGAATGAAACCAAACCGGACAGAGCTGTCAAAGCTGGAGTGAGAATGGGACGTGCAGGTTGCCAAAAGCCTTCCTTACATAGTCTGTGGCTTGGTTGCTCTTCCCACCAAAGCAATCGTAGTCCAACAGGTGCTTTGCCACGGGAAGGGCACTGCAAGACCATTCACACTAGAGTTTGAAATTGTTTCTGTTTGCTCCAGCCAAGTTCCAGTCACCTCTGCATTGGTAATTAGTACCAAGTTTTGCTCTTTGGAGCAGTTGCTTGCTGTTGTGGTGTTGGGGCCATCTGACCTTGGATCATCATTGTGGGCTTCAAACACAGTTTACTCCTGGCTCCTATTTTGCTCAGGACTTTGGGACCTGGTTTTTTTTGTTCCCAGTTGCCACCTAGAAGAACAGCCAGGGCCCCTCTAACTCCTATAATGCTACCATGATATCAAAGTTTGACAATTTTGTCAGCTTTCATTGTGGGGAATATTACACTCATAAGCACAGATGCAAACACAATAGTTAAAATGTTAGTGAATTGAAGTTTGTGGACCAGCTTATGCTAGCAACGTGAGGATAACTTGGGAAGTCAATAATAAGTAACCCAACTTATTAACAGATGAAATAATCTAGACAATTCTACATCAGTACATGAGTAAAATCACACAGGAAACTAGAAACAGAAGAGTGCTTCCTTAAATGTAAATGAAAGCTGGAGAGGCAGCTCAGTGGTTAAGAGCATTTGCTGTTCTTGCAGAGGATGGGCGTTCAGTGTTCACCACCCACTTGAGGAGGCTCCCAGCAGTGTAACTCCAGATTGGGAATCTGGCGCCCCCTTCTGCCCTCTGCAGTTACCTGCATTCAAGTGCATATAAACACACAAAAATAAAAATAATTTTAATATTAAAAAAATTAAACTGCCTTGTCCTTTTCCAGCTGCAGCACTCAGAAGAGCAGACCCTGCCTCTTGTCTGGGCAGCAAGGTAGAGCTGGCCCTGGTGGCATGTGTGCAGTAGAACCTGCCCCAGGATGTGGGTACAGAAGAGATCATCTCACCTGAGTATCATAAGCCAGAGAGCTGGTCCTGCTCCTCAACAGGGCAAAAGGGGAGAGTTCACCCCTGTCGCTCAGGCGCAGGAGAGCTGGCAGGCTGAACAACTAAGCTACCACCAGTTCCAGATCTAGGGCTCTGAGTTGGCCCACTCCAACATCTACTCCATCTATGAACTGCTGGAGTGTGTTAAGGGACCAGCCCTGCAGATCCAAACAAAGCTGCAGGATCTCCACGACATGGGACAACAACAGGATATCCAAAAGGAGTCCCAATGAGGATCCAATATTGATAGTGTAGCAGAAGTCAGAGACCTCCAACCAAACCAATGACTCATTGCAAAGAATGTTTGCAAGTAAAGCTGTTAGGGTGAAAGGGTGTATTGTGTTACACACTGCAGCTTCCATGTCAAGATTTTGCTTTGTTTTGATTTTGGTTTTTTTTTTTTTGGTATTCTTTTGGGGGGGGATAGGTTGCAAGGGGAGATGGCAGATATGGAAGAATGGAGAGATGAGTGGTATTGGGGGTGCATGTTGTGAAATTCCCAAAGAATAAAAAGTTTTTAAAAATTAAGCTGGTAAATGATACATTATCTACAATTGTCTCACACACACAGGCACACACACACACATACACACACACATATACTCAGGGCTGAAGAATGATCAGTGGGTATAGTGCTGGCTGCACAGGCTTGAGTTTGAATCCCTAGCACCCATGTAAAAAACTGAGCATGGTCATGTTAACCATAGCCTTGGAGAAAGACAGATCCCAGGGCCTCATTGCTCAGCCAGTCTAGCCAAAATAACAAACTTCAACCAGGCCTGGTGTGCACTATCTTTAATTTTAGCAGAAGTAAGTGGACTTCTCTGAATTCAAGGGCAGCCCAGTGCTAGAATTACAGACCTACTCCTCCATGATGAGTTTTTTTTTTTTTTTTTTTTTTTTACATAGATCCTAGGGATTCAGACATGGGTCATTATGCTTGTACAATAGGCACTTTATTGACTGAACCATATTTCAACCTTAAAACGCTGTTTCTTTTCCTTTTCTTCTTCTTCTTTTGTTGTTGTTGTTGAGACAGGGTTTCTCTGTGTAGCCCTGGCTGTCCTGAAACCTGTTCTGCAGACCAGGCCGGCCTCGAACTTAGAGATCACCTGTGTCTGGCTCCTGAGTACTAGGATTAAAGTTGTATACCATCACCAGGGCTAAGTATAAACAATCTGTCTCAAATAATAATAACATTAAATAATAATCTAATCACATCCCAGATCAGAAAAAAATCATAGTCTTTGGAGGTGGATGCCCATGAATCAAAAATTTTTTTTTTAAAAATTTTTTATTTTTAGGTTTTTTCCAGACAGTGTTTCTCTGTGTATCCTTGACTGACCTGGACTCACTTTGTAGACCAAGCTGGCCTTGAACTCACAGAGATCCACCTGCCTCTGCCTCCTGAGAACTGAGATTAAAAGTATGCACCACCACACCTGGCTCAGTAAAATTTTAAGCTTAGCACACAGAGTGATATGTTTTATTATTGTCTTTCCATACTTATGTTTCATTCATTATAATTTTTTAAAATTTAAGATGTATCTCCCCCACTAATAGATAAATCTTCCTCTTTTAGTCTAATAAAAGGCACTTTTTCTTGTAACAATAAATACAATACAAAACAATAAGAACAATTAGGCAGCAATTATGAAAATTATAAGGTATAACATACATACCCACTGTCCAGTCCATATGTATTTGACAACTAATAATAATATTCTATTATCTATCTATCTTGATGAGTTTAAAGTTTTATACCTAACTCAGTTTCCATCCTAACTTGCATTAGCAATTTAAAAACATCATCTAAGACCTAGGACATCCTTTTAATTCATAAACAACTTAAAATTTAACTGTGAGACTGTAACCTTCTAGTCTTCAACTACATCAGAGACCTGAGAAGGATAAATATATCTGATTAAACAGGAAGTGCAGAGCCAGCAGCTTCTGAAACTAAGAAATGACAGACAACTGGCTGCCTGGACAGTCCCCAATTTCTCTCTATAACATTGGAGCATCTATCTTCAGCCTTTTGGCCCAGTATCTCTGATTGACATTCATTGTAAAGCAGGAATTATGAAGGACTTACCCACCCTGTCCTGGCAGAGCTAGGCTGTCCACTTACCTGCTTCCAAGTTTTGTCCTTTTTGGACAGCATTCTGTCTACAGTTAAAGCAAGGGCTTTCTCTTGCCCAGTGACTAGCTTGCCACTAATGCAGCCATCTCCAAATGGAGATTCTTTGATACTCATAATCTACTTGGAGTAGAATGGTGGGTGCTATCAGGAGACATGCTAACATGTCTCAATATCAAAAAATTTAAGTTAAGGGAACATCTTTAAATGCCATATTCTACAGATCTCTTGAGGTTTTTAAAGACCATCTATCTGTCTCCTGTGTAGGATTAGTGAAGTTAATGTAACATCTAGCAGCATAGGGATTTTGGATTAGCAGAAGCTTGGCATCTCAGGTGAAAGATATGGGTGGAGCCAATTATGGCTGGTAGTTTGCCATTGAAGGGTGTTGCTAAGAAGTCTCGCACATGATGTCATTGGCCATGAGAAACAATGGAATCAGGGGACCACAGGATGCACTGTTGTGGGGGCGTGCCTTGAAAAAAACCCATGGCAGTGAAAATGCCAGCAATCACACCGAGATCATCACGACAAATAAGATTTAAATCAGGAGTCCACACGGCCTCCAGCCCTGCCCTCCTTCCTTCTCGTTCTCTTTGTCAACACACGCCCGAGAGACTACCCCATCCATCTCCGTTTTGTGTTGACCTGCTGGGAGTTCACGCTAGTGAAGAGCATAACACCATTGGCAGAGTTGGATCGCTGCAATCCAACACAAAACCTGCCATAGACTTATTAAGGCAAAGTCCTTTGGAATCATCTACCTTGGAGCTCCAGAGCATCAGAACAGTGAGCAAAAACAACAAATTGGAGGTGGTTTGGATGGCTTTCAGTCTTGGAAACAATTGGGCCCTAGGACCCTAGAGGCAATACCTGGCTGATTAAAAAGACCGCCCTACATCAGTGGTCGGAACAGATTAATTTTATTAACTGGTCTTAAGAACTGATGAATAAGGTGCACAGACTTTAAGATAGAAAAATCTGTTGGAAATCAGCCATCCGTACGGACCTACACCAAGAGTATTAATATCCTTTTAAGAAACTTAAGGTAGTGTTAAGTGTTTGTTTTTTATAGGTATTAGAGTGTTTTAGGTATTAAGATATTCTTAGTTATATTATAGATTTTAGAATTAAGGTTTAGGTTTTAGGATTTAGGAATCTTATAGGTGATTGTTAAGTATTAATAAATATATGTGTGATAAATAAAAAAATTCTGTTACAGTCTCCGTATATTTGAATAAGCAAATGTTACTTGTCTCTTAGCAACTTGATTTCTGATTAACTTAGAAAACATCTGTGATACACTAAACTAGTACCTAACAAAACAAGTTTGGATGACTATTAGTTTGCATTTCTTTTTTTTTTTTTTTAAGATTTATTTATTATGTATACAGTGTTCTGTCTGCAGGTATATCTGCAGGCCAGAAGAGGGCACCAGATTTCATTATGGATGGTTGTGAGCCACCATGTGGTTTCTGGGAATTGAACTCATGACCTCTGTAAGAGCAGCCAGTGCTCTTAACCGCTGAGCCATCTCTCCAGCCCTAGTTTGCATTTCTTAATTATCCTAAACAGTTTGTGATAGTTGCTATCAAAAGGCCTAGAACTTCATGTTGCATTTTTTTTTTTTTTTGTTTTGTTTTTGGTTTTTCGAGACAGGGTTTCTCTGAATATCTCTGGCTGTCCTGGACTCGCTTTATAGACCAGGCTGGCCTCGAACTCACAAAGATCCGCCTGCCTCTGCCTCCCAAGTGCTGGGATTAAAGGCGTGCGCCACCACCGCCCGGCTTCATGTTGCATTTTTAAGAGTTATATAGGTAAATACCTTAAAAGAGTTAACCTTAATTTTGTACCAATATACAAAGATATAAGAGTAATTCAATAATCTATCCCCTTTTCTTTATCATTCCAATATCATGTCTATATTCCCTTTTTTCTGTTCGAGTCTTTTCCCCCTATATAAGAGAGAAAGAAGGATAGAGAAAAGTGTGGAATCTAAGAAATTCTTACTGCAAGGGAAATCTGCGTTATCCCAAGTGTTAACATGTATATAGTTAAGCACTTCTTCTTATTGTAAATGTAGTCATTTTTCTAGACTTCATGTTAACTGTAAGGTAAAAGTTAAGTTCATGTTCATCCCTAGGAATGTATTTCTGGGAAACTGTTTCTATGCCGATGAAGGAAAAAGACCTTCAGTCTGGTCAAGATAACCACATCTTGATGTCCAATCTGTTACTTATGTTCTGTTGTTATGATTTTCTGAAAAGTCCACAACCAAGACTAAAATTGTTTTCATTCAGTCCAGGTTATGATGACCATACCATCTATTGTTTATGAAATTGGAAAATCCCCTAACTGCCAAAGAAAAATAATAAACGTCAAATTAGACCTTCTAATGGTCAAACTGAGCACTGCTAGTTAGTTGGTAACAACAGCCAATCAAAATTGGGTATGACTAGTTGCCCAAATGTCATCCAATCATATGATAGAAAATCCGTTTCTTTGTCTAAGTCTGTATATAAACTTTATGTTTCCTAGGCTGGGGGTTCTCAACTTGAACTGCTGTGTTGGTGAATATTGAGAGTCCAAGCTCTGAGCTTGAATAAACAACCCTTGTATTGGAGATGGCTTCTTGGTGGTCCTTGGGGCTCTCAAGAACTGGGCAGAACAAAAGAAAAAGAGAGAAATGCCTGGGTCTAACCTCCTAAATCTTATTTAACAAGACCATTTAACATCTTGTAACCAGTCCCCCTAAATAACAACAAATATTTATAATCCACAAAATGACCAAAAAAAAAAATCACCCACCCCACCTTCTGGGAATGGGGTGTCCTTCTCTTAAAATTGCTCCCTGCTGATATGGGACATAGGAAACCTGTTTGGGGGTCCAAATAAGAATGGAAAAATGGTTAAGCAAGTTAATAGCAACATTTATTGTCCGGTATTTTTGTGCTCAGCTATTTAAATGTCCTGAGAAGTTTGTAGTTAGAAGCTGAACTATGGGTGGGAAAGTTCAGGGCTTTATTGACATCCTGGCTGGAACAGTCTGTGGGGCTGACCCATCTTAACTAGCCATTTTGAAGTTGTTCTGGATGTAGGTTTTTTGAGGAAACAGCTATTGAGCTGTTTATTGTGTTTATTGTTTTATTGTTTATTGTTTTATTGAGGCGGGATCATCTGGGCTACTTGTCTTGTCTTCTTTGGTGTCTGGTCCCTTTTCTTTAGAAGTTTCAGTTGTCTAGTTGTCCCTGGACTCTTTAGTTGGATGCCTGTAATCTCCTGGAAAGATAAGAACAGATCCCTGCCCTAATCCTAACTCTGAGGTGTTATTTTTTTTTTGGCAGGTAATACCTTTTCTAGAGCAAATTGATTTTTTTGACAACATAAAAATATTATTTTTCTATTGAGATTATAAAAAATTATTTTGAAAATTTGGAACTGAATATACCTTTAAGTGTATATATTTTGAGATCACAAAGGACATTCACTTTGAATTTCAGCTTACCTTTTGCAAATGCCTTTTAAACTTAAATCATTGTAAATCAAATGTGCTTGTCTCTGTCTCCCAAGTGTTGGGATTAAAGGTGTGAACCACCACTCTTGGATCTAAGTTTTTCTCTATTTGGAACTTGCTCTGTGTCAGGCTGGCCTTGAACTCAGAGATCTGCATGCTTCTGTCTCCAGTGTGTTGGGATTAAAGGTATATGCCTCTCAAGTGTTGGGATTAAAGGTGTGAACCACCCTGTTCATTGTAACTCTAGAATTTAGAAGACAACTAACTCTATAGTGATCCTCCTGTCTCTTCTGGGATTAAAGATATAGGCTAACACTGCCCTGATCAAATATTTAACTCCAAATTACTTCAAGTCTTAGAGATATAGAAAACAAGTTTTAACTGTAGTAACCTATAGAAAAAATTGGCTAATTAAATGATTTAACCAGTATTTATATTATATTTAATTGGTCGTCAGTGTTAATCCTTAACCCGCCATTATAAATGAATATACACACACATCACATGGATTTTAACAAGCCCAGGCCTGAATTGTGCAATCCAAGCCCATCTAAGCTAGCTCATAATTCTGATATCCAAATATGACCCCATATATACATACATCCCTTTGGACTATTATTCTCCACACTAAGCTGATGTTCCAGGCCATGTGGAATGACCTTCTTTAATCTACCCCATGGTGTGTGTCTCCTTCTTCCTGTTCTTGGCTTCTCTCTGGCAAGTTTCTTCTTCCCAAGATGCTCTCTGTCTCAAAAAGCCTGTGCACCTTAGTCCTGCCTACCTCTGTCTTTGCCCAATCTCCAGGCCTCAGCATTTATTTAACCAACAGAGACAAAGTAAGTAACAGACAGCAAGCAGGACCAATCAACATTTAGAATGCTTAACAACACCCCATCAGTAACCCTTAATTTACTTACAACATTTTAAATCTCTTAATTGCATTTTTAATACCAAACAACAAAGCTATCCTTTACATATGAGAAGAAAACTTACAAGCTGATATCCCAGAGGGTGTGAGCTATGTGGCAATCTACAGTCTAACATTCTAACATGAAATTAAGATCATTTTTCATTTCATGTCATTAAGGCAAGTATACCTTTGGTATATTATCATTTGAAAATATTATTATTTTTATTATATATTTTTATGCTTAGTTAACCGTTTTTTAAAGTTAATTAACTTTTTCAAGTTACCTCTCGATCACAGTTCCCTTCCATCCCTTCTCCCTTCCTCCCTTTCTCTTCCTCTTCTCCCTCCTCTCCTTCTTCTCAGATGAGGGGAGCCCCCACATACCAAACTCCCTCAGCTCATCAATCACATGAGGGCCAAGAGCTTCCTCTTGTACTGAGGCTTTATCTGGCACCCCATCTAGGGTAAGGTGTTCTATAACATGCAATAGAGTCCATGATTTGCTGCTGGGTGGAGTTTTTCGTAGGATAGTTATGATAGGTTCCTGTCTGTTTGGGTCTGTGGAGTGTAGGATGGTTGTCCTGTGCTATATGGTTAATATCCACTTATAAGAGTGAACATACCATATGTATCTTTCTGAGTCTGAGTCAGCTCACTTAGGATGAGCTTTTCTAGTTCCATCCATTTGGCTGCAAATTTCATGATTTCCTTGTTTCTGATAGCTGTGTAGTATATTCCATTGTGTAAATGTACCACAGGTTTTTAAAAATTCATTCTTGAAGAACATCTGGGTTGTTTCCAGTTTCTGGCTATTATGAATAAAGCTGCTATGAACATTGTTGAGGCAATGTCCTTGTGGTTTGGTGGATAATCTTTTGGATTTATTCCCAGGAGCAATATGGCTGGGTTTTGAGGTAGAACTATTCCCAATTTTCTAAGATATCACCAGATTGATTTTCAATTAGCAATAATCGCACCTCGGATAAACCTCATTGGCTACGATACTACTACCACTGCACAAAGCTGCCAGATTGATTTTCAAAGTGGTTGTACCAGTTTGCACTCCCACCAGCAATAGAGGAGTGTTCCTCTTTCTCCACATCTTCGCCAGCATGTGCCATCTTTTGAGTTTTTGATCTTAGGCATTCTGATGGGTGTGAGATGGAATCTCAGAGTTGTTTTGAGTTGCATTTCCATGATGACAAAGGATGTTGAACATTTCTTCAAGTGCCTCTCAGCCTTTAGAAATTTCTCTTTTATGAATTCTTAGTTTAGCTCTGTACCCCAATTTTTGATTGGATTATTTGATTTGTTGGTCTTTAATTTCTTGAGTTCTTTATATATTTTGGATATTAGCACTCTGTCAGATGTCTGGTTGGTGAATCTTTTCCCAATCTCTAGGCTGCCATTTTGTTCTAATGATAGTGTTCTTTGCCTTACAGAAGCTTTTAAGTTTCATAAGGTCCCATTTATTGATTATTGGTCTTAGAGCCTGAACTATTTGTGTTCTGTTCAGGAAGTTGTCACCCATACCAATGAGTTCCCACTTTCTCATCTATTAGATTTAGTGTGTCCAGTTTTATGTTGAGGTCTTTGATCCGCTTGTACTTAAGTTTTGTACAGGGTGATAAGTATGGATCTATTCGCATTCTTCTACATGTTGGTTGACATCCAGTTATATCAGCACCATTTGTTGAAGATGCTTTCCTTTTTCCAGTGTATGGTTTTTGCTTTTGTGTAAAAATTTAAATGGCCATAGGTATGTGGGTTTATTTCTGGGTCTTCAATTTGATTCCATTGATCAACTAGTCTGTTTCTGTACCAGTACCATGCTGTTATTATTACTATTGCTCTGTAGTACAGCTTGAAATCAGAGATGGTGATACCTCCTTATGTTCTTTTATTGTACAGGATTGATTTAGCTATTCTGGGATTTTTGTTTTTCCATATGAAGTTGAGAATTGGTCTTTCGAAGTCTGCAAAAATTGTTAGTATTTTGATAGGAATTGCATTGAATCTGTATATTGCTTTTGGTAGGATGACCATTTTTATTATGTTAATCCTACTTATCCATGAGCATGGGAGATCTTTTCATTTTCTGATGTCCTCTTCAACTTCTTTCTTCAGGGACTTGAGGTTCTTGTTGTACAGGTCTTTCACATACTTGGTTAGATTTACACCCAGGTATTTTATATTATTCGTGGCTATTGTGAAGGAGTGGTGTTCCAGGGGCCTGCATGCTCTGTTTCGCTGTTGACCAGTCTCAGTGTTAGCTGTGGAAATTCATACACTGTCTGTGCTTCACATTCAGCTGCAGGGCCTCACATTCCCTCCACAGTGACTAATCTCATCCACCCACCACTCAGATATCCTGCTCTATGGACAGAACCATCTTGGATTCCTTATAATTTGTTTTTGATCACACCCTTCCCTATTTCACACCTCCATCTTCCCAATATCCTCTTTCTGGTTCCATTTCTTCCCCCCCAAATCATCTTTTCTTCTTTAGAATGATATGAATTTAAATGGGACAGGGGCAGGAGATTGAGGAAGAGTTCACTGTGTGCTCCATGATGGTTCTGAACTCATTGTGACTCTTCTGATTCAGCCTCCCAGCATGGATGACCACATCTGGGTTTGAATCAGGAAAAAATTAAAGATTTAAAAAAATACACGTACATAAGTTTATGCATATAGGAACTGGCAGAAGCAAGAAGACAGAGTTGGATCGCCTGGAACTGAAAATACAGGCAATTATGAGCTGCCAAGTTGGTGATGGGAATGGAACCCAAGCTCTTATACAAGAGCAGTTAAGTGTTCTTAACGACTGAGCCATCTCTCTGGCCAGAAACAAGAATTTTTAAAAAACTCCAGCAGCTCTGACGTATAGTCAAGGTTGGGAGTCACTGAATTCAGGTGCTTTTTCTGTGTGCGTGTGTAGGAAATGACTGAGAGTCGATGAGTGGATCTTGTAGGTCTGCAGTTAGGGTCCCCAGGCTCTGTTTCTGGAACCTGGCTCACAGTGACAGAAAGGAGCTGGAAGGCACCACTGCCCACAGGGAGCGTGGTTCTTGTGCCCTCTAGTGGTTAGAATAGCCCTAGCAGCTTTTGGCAGAGAAGCTAATTCAAGCTCTGCAAAGCTCTTTGGAGCCTTCCCAGAATCCTCCTTCCCGCTCCTTCCCAAGCTCAGCTAGCCCACATTTTGACTTTGGCTTTATAATAACTGGAGCAGGGTTCATCTGAGTTGTGCCAACTTAAAGAAATTATTTACATGTGTGTGAATGCATGCTGTTCATGCGTGCGTGGGTGGGTGCGTGCGTGCGTGTATGCACCCATGGAGGCTAGAAGAGGGTGTTGATTATCCTCGAGCTGGAGTTACGGGTGGTTGTGAGTCACCATACAGACACAGGGAACCAAACCCAGGTCCACAGAAAGAGAAGCAAGTGCTCTTAGCCACTGAGACATCTATCTAGCTCCGTGACCCATCCCAATGCCCCACCCTAACTTGTCACCTCGGTCTACACTAGTATAATCTGCCCAAGTTCTAAGACCTTCTGCCCTTCTGTTCCCTCTCCCAACCACTCCACAAGCTTCTTCTGTGTGTATTTCATTTTGTTTTTTATGGGTTTTAGAGCAATTTAAACTTCCGGTTTATCTTCACAAAAGAAAATAAATTACAGCTTCAAGACAAAAGGAAGCAAGCAAACAAACAAAACCTCCCCAAAACCTCTTAGATGCTAAATGGGTGATGTTTTCCAGAGATTGTCTTTTGAACTTTATAGGCACACATAGCATACTCTCTCTCTCTCTCTCTCTCTCACACACACACACACACACACACACACACACACACACACACACACACAAAAGATAAAAAAATAAATAAATGGGTGCTGTCTTAATCAGTTATATCTGTGGCAATCTATTATGTAGCCATAAAAACAGAATGGTTTTATAGGCATCACTGTAACAGGCCAGCTGAGAATGACAAGCACCCCCACAGAGTGACCAGTGACTCACAAAATGACCATTGCCCACCAACACAGAGAGCCTACTCCTGGCATCCAACTTCTGCAGGAGGAGAGGCCACAGGGATGTAACAAAGTTTTATGAAGACCATGCCTGCTGCCTCCTTTCCACATGGGTACACTTCTCTTCACCGTGTGGTGTTTGCTATCATGGACTCCTAAAAAAGCTGAGAAGGGGACAAAGTCTGGAGGATTCCATCTCTGTCTCTAGTTGTATTTTCCCAGACATCAATATCTTACAGAAAGGATGGAATCTCCCTCTGTGTGGAGATATTTCCTTGTCTCCTCCCTTGAGAGTTGGGCCAGCCCTAGAAAGGCGAGTTCACCTTGAGATAGTGTAGTTTTCTTCCCCAAAAGAAAAACAAAATGTACAACTTAAAGAGAAAAATAAAAGCCACTAAATTTAATATTGCTTCCAAGGCTTGTGCCAGAGAGAGATGGAGATGAGTGCAGTTAAGGACAGGCCTTGGGCTTCTTGTTAGGTGTCTGGCACAGCAACCATGAAAGCAACTAACACATGGACCATATAGATCCACATTTGACCACAAAGCAAAAGTAGCATAGAGTCCAGGAGATGAAGGACCACTGTTTGCTCCTTCATCACTCAGACCT
>CAJQZJ010000817.1:72303-129186 GCA_907164525.1 Lophiomys imhausi | reverse complement strand
TTGCTCCTTCATCACTCAGACCTCCTATCCTGTTGTCAGGTCTGTGTTCAACCTCAGATACAGCTGTGTACTTGTTCCTGTGATGAGCAAGATTTCTCTTGCAGAAGACCTGAGTTTGGTCCCCAGCACTCACGTTGGGAGGCTCACAAATTCCTGTAACTTCGGTTCCTCCTTCTGGCCTCTGTGGGTACACACACACACACACACACACACACACACACACACACACACAAATAATTCTTTTAACAAATTATAAAATAGGCTGATGAGATGACTCATATGGTCAGGACAATAGTCATCAAGCCTGAGGACCTGAGTTCTATCCCTAGGACCTAGGACCCACATGGTGGAAGGAGATAACCAGCTCATACAAACGGTCCTCTGACCCCTACCTATCTGTTCTCTCTCTCTCTCCCACATGCACACACACACACACACACACACACACACACACACACACAGAATAAATAAATGCAATAATTTTTTTAGATAAAAGGAAATAAGACAAAATGATGTTCTTTCATGTAAACATTTATTCATTATCAGTGGGGTCTACTTGTTCAGTTAGTTATTATATTTTCCTTTTGACTGATTTTCTTTTTGAGACAGGGTCTGTCTTAGTATTCTATTGCTGTGAAGAGACACCATGCCCATGCAACGCTGATAAAAGAAAACATTTAGTTGGGGGCTGGCCTGCAGGTTGCGAGGTTTAGTTCATTATCACCAATGCAGGAAGGATGGTAGCAGGCAGGCAGACATGGTGCTAGAGAAGTTCTACATCTGGATCACAGGCAACAGGAAAGAGCCACTGGGCCTGGCTTGGGCTCTTGAAACCTCAAATCCCACCCCCAGTGACGTACTTCCTCCAACAAGGCCACACTACTTTAATGAGACCACACCTCCCAATCCCTCTCCAGTAGCACCACTCCCTGATAACCAAACATACAAATATACATGCCCCTGGGGACCATTCTTATTCATACGACCACAGGGTCTCTCTATGTAGCTCAGGCTGGCCTTAAGCCCACACCAGTGTCCCAACTTCAGCCTCCCAAGTGCTGACATTGCAGGAGTGTACCACCACATCCAGCTTAGTGAGTATTGTGTTTCTTATTTTTATAAATACGCTGACTGTCATCCGGGAAATGCCATTTGCCACCATCACAGAATTGGTGATGAAGATTTGGCCTCATGTGCACCATTACTCAGAGCTCTCTAGGTTCAGCATTCCTAAACTTCATGGGCCCAGTAAGTGTGGTTGGGATGCTCTGATTTTTTTTGTGTTAGCTTCAGGAGAGAGTGGTCATCAACATCTTCAGTGTATCTGAGAGCAGGATGAGCTGAGCCTCTTAGCACTGGTAAGTGCCTGCTATCTAATTGGTACTGTTCAAGGAGCCATCTTCTCCAGTTCGGCATGTATGGTGCAGGTATTTCTGAGTGTAAGATTCCCTGAGGCCAGGTGGATCCATGATTGATATAGAGGCCTGTTGTGGTGGTCTTAAAGAGAATGGCCTCCACAGGCTCATATGCTTGAACCCTTGTCCCCAGTTGGTAAAACTGTTTGGGAGGGATTGGGAGGTGTGCCCTTGTTGGAAGAGGTATGTCACTGGGGAATGGGTTTGAACTTTCAGAAACCCACACCATTCCCACTGTGCTTGCGCTCTCTTATACTTGTGGATCAATGTGAGCTCTCGGCTACTGTTCAGTGCTATGCTTGCCTGTCTGCCTGCCACCATGCTTCCCGCTATGATGATTATGGACTCTAACACCCTGGAACAGTGTGTCCCCAAATTAATTGCTTTCTTCTGTAAGCTGATTTGGTCATGGTGTTTTGCCATGGCAATAGAAAAGCAACTAAGATACATGGCAAGTGTTGATAGTGACCAGGGAAAAGTGTTGCAGACCATTGGGAAGGGACCTATCCTAAAATTGCAGGAGCTGTGTTCTCTTGGAGGCAGCTAAGCAGGAGTTGGAGTTTGCTGGAATCCTCAGGCCCTTCCACATTTTGCTCCATAACTAGGGGGGGAGGGTCCCTGGCTGAGCAAGAACCCTAAGACTGTGGGTTAGTGCAGGCTTTGTGGGATGAGCATTTTAAGGCCACTGTATGTCTTTCTCCATAAATGGAGTGCTGAGGTGGAGTCAGTTCCCTAGCACCATATAAACAAGGCATGATGGGGCACACCTGTAATCCCATCACTAGTAAGGTGGGGATGGGGAGGAGAATTGGAACATTAAGATTATCCTCAGCTACACAGCAAGTGCGAGGCCAGCCTGAGCTGTGTCAAACCTTGTCTCAAAGAAAGAATAGTAATGTGTGCTCCCTCCCCAAAAACCTTACTCACCCCTTCTTTCTGTAATGTGCTCACAAGTGCCTAAAGAGACTTCAGAATCCCAGGAAAAGGCACATCTCCAGCCACTTCTTGTACAAGAAGGCAGAAACAAATGTCACCAGTTAGCTTCATTTTGTAGTGTGTGGTCTTTCTTCACCATAGGTCTCTATCTTATACTCTGTCATTCTTACTGTGGAAAAGGAAGGGTCTATTCAGACTTATTTTCAATGAGGCACATACTTAGAAGTGCTTAGAGGAGATGTGTTTGTAGCAAGCATAAGTAAATAAACATTCCCCTTCCCCATCTTGTGGTATCTTAGTTAGGGTTTCTATTGCTACAACCAAACACAAGGCAACTTGGACAGGAAAGGGTTCATTTGGCTTACACTTCTATATTGCTGTTCATCATTGAAGGAAGTCAGGACAGGAGCTAAAACAGGCCAGGATCCTGGAGGCAGGAGCTCATGCAGAGGCCATGGAGGGGAGCTGCTTACCAGCTTGATTCCAATAGCTTGCTTAGCCTGCATTCTTATAGAACCCAGGACCACCAGCCCAGGCATGGCACCATCCAAAGTGGACTCAGTCCTCCCCATATAAGAAAATGTCTCCGTAATATCTGTCTGTAGACAAGCCTGTAAGACATTTTCTTTATTGAGTTTCCCAGCACAACTGGGTTTTATCTGAGAGTCAGCTGAGATGGAAGCCTAAGACACATTTGAAAAACAGCTTGGCAGGGGGCTGGAGCACAATTCAGTCAGTAGAGTGCTGGCCTTGCAAGCAATAGTACCTGAGTTCTAGACCTAGTACCTCTTTTAAAAGGCCAAGCTTGATGACATGCACTTGAAATCTCGGCACTAAGGAGACAGAGGCAGGAGAATCCTCAGAACTTACTGACCAGCCAGTCAACCCTAATTGCTGAGCTCTGGGTCAATGAGAGACCTTGTCACAAAGAAGGTGGATGACATTCCTGGACTAACACCTGAGGTTTTCTGTAACAGAAAATTTTATTAAACTATGTTTATTGATACTTAATAAACACCTATAACCTATAAATACCTAATACCTAACAACACTTGAACAACGGTACCCTAACTCTTTTGAAAGGATATTAAGGCCATGGGTCCTTGAAGGCAAACTTGTCAGCCTTCTATCTGCAGGCACACCTCAAACAGCAATCAGCAGTCTGGCTCTGGCATTATTATGGCAGCCTCGGCCTCAATTCAGCTTAGGTTTGAGGCTTTCTCCTCAGGCTCAGGACCTAGCCCCATCCATCAGTTCGTGCAGCAAGCTTGCTTCAACCACTCAGCTTGGGGCTATCCATGAGGCTGCTGTTTGAACTTGCAGAACCCCCAGGGCAGGTACTGTACCATGTGGCTTAGTCTTTGGTCCCACAGTCTTGCCTTGGCTTTGAGACCTTGCCACACTCTCACGTGACAGGGGATACCCTCCTGCCTGTTTGTGAGGTCTTTTGCTCAGAACTCTGCTTGCCCCCTTGTACCTCGCTCGCTCACTCACTTGGCAGGCAGCTCTCCGCCTGTGGATAGATGTCTTCAGTGCCCGGTTTTCATGAGCTTTCTCTCAGTGGATCTTATGTCACACCTTTTCTGCCAGCCTTCTTGGCCTGGCTCTTTAACGGTACCACTTCCCGTGGTCTTTCTCAGCCTTACTGCGATTCCTATGGCAGGAGACTCTCTCTTGGACTCTGCCTCTCAGTTTATGTGCTGAGGTTTCTATCCACCCACTTCTTACCACCTCAGAACTGGTGTGGCCTAAGGATGTGGTTAACGCATCTCTGCTTGAAATCCTACCTTTTCTGTCAGTTGCTTCGTACCTTGACATCTCTCATGCTCTCTCCGGTCTCTCTGTCTCCGCCTCCATGTCCTTAAATAAAATGCTGTCTCTCCAGGTTGAGGTTTCTTGAGGTAACTCCCAGCTCTGGGGCTCTCTCAAGATCCTTGGCCACGCCCTTCTTCAGGGTGCTTGCTGTCTTTCGATTGAGGCCTCTGGCCATGTCCTTCAGCATAGTGCTTTGTCATGGTTTCTGCAACTTTGCAGCCACCGTCCTCAGCAGGGCACCTCCTGCATCTCTCATGAAGCCTCGGCCTCTATGGCTCCAAAACAAGGCTTCATGTTGCCTCAGTCCAATCTGGGCTCTGCCCACCTAGACAGCAATCTTCAGCTAGAGTCTTTCAAAGTGTGGCTGCATTGAGAAACAATGCCGAGCCAAAGTGCCCTCTTTTCAATTTCCTGGGCTTTTCTTTCTTATGCCCAGGACCATATGCTGCCATGTGCCAGGCCAATTTTGCATTCCAAAAGCCCTTACAAATTCACTAAAGAACTCCCATTACAGTTTTCACCTCACCTGTGCACATACATACATCTACACGCACAAGCATGCTACGCACGCACACATACACACATGTATTAAGTAAAAGAACTTATTGGAAAATGTGTTGGTTAGTTTGCGTATGTGTGTGTGTGCATGTGTGTTGTTTTGTTTTTTCCATCAATTTGACACAAGTTAGAGCCATCTGGGAAGAGGGAACCTACCTCAACTGTGAAACCGCCTCCACTGCAGTGGCCTGTAGGGAAGTCTGTGAGGCATCTTCTCGATTGAGGGAAGGGTCTAGCCCACTGTGGTGTTGCCACCCCTACAACAGGTGGTTCTGGTTGTGTAAGAAAAATAGCTGAACAAGCCATGGGAAGCAAACCAATTAGCGGCATTCCCCAGCAATCTCTGTTTCAATTCCCACCTCCAGATTCCTGCCCCAAAGTTCTCTGATGATGGTTGGCATATAACCCATAACCCAATTAATCCCTTTCTGCCCCATGTTGGTTTTGGTCAAGGTCTTTATCATAGCAACAGAAAGCAAACTAAGACATAAAATATCTCTTCAAAAGATATATGGAGCCAGTAGATCAGGGGATCCAAGAATTTACTCTCGGCATGTGGCTGACTAGTTGGTCTCTGCTCTTGCTGTCTGGTCACGTTGTCATGGTCTTGCCTGCCATATCTCTAAAGCTTTTCTTCATCTGGGCTGTGAGGGTCCCCCGGTGCTCGTGTACAGGCCTATTCTGTGACACCCAAGAAATATATAAGAATTTGGTAGTCTAAGCCTAAGCTCGGTGTATGGCTTCTTGCCTCCTAAACTCAAATCCTTGAGGAATTTTGAGTAGCTCCTTGGTGTCTAATGGAAAGTGACCCTTGACCTGGAGATTTCCTGTCTCTTTTACCCAGGTTTCTAGTGCAGGCTTCTCAAGTCATGGCTCTTTTGAGTGAAGGTTTCAAGCCAGGAAGGGTGAAGGGCAAGCCAGAGCACAAGCTTCTGACCTCTTGGTGGCCCTGCCTGGCCTGCTTTCATCACAATCTGTCTTCAGTGTCCACATCACCCTGCTCCAGGAGCTTCACTTCTGCATCCTGGTCCTGAAGATCCTTGTGACTATTGACTGGGTCCTCTTGAGCAGCTCTTCAGCAAACCGAAGCCGAATTTAACAACGTGTGTAACATCTGGAATCATCCTCCACACTCTGCTTTCAGGTGCCTCTTGCACTGTGACTGGGGCTCAAAAGAAGTGGGAGGAGACACAGGTATTCTATGACCTCATATCTTTCCCCATATCTTTTGGCAGGGGCAGGTAGCATTGACAGACCCAGCTTACAGCTATTGGACGTGGGCCATGGCCAGGCCATCATGGATATTGCCTAGGCAACATTTCTCATTTCACCAAGGGACTTTTCTTCTAATTACTCTTGTCTTGTCCATCTTTTGTTATGGCTACTGGAACTGGAAGATCCAGATTCACAAAAGTGAGCTAACCAAGGCAAACATGACTGACAGAGAATGGTATAGGCTGAAAGATAAACCATCATCAAAATTGATATATTCCCAGCCAAATTTGCTTGAACCTGCTAGGAGAGATGTCCTTGTTATGACCAGTTGGCTTGCCCCCCGTTGTGTGGGAAGGTACTTTCAACATTGACATCTTAAATGAGCAGTTCAGACTCCAGAATGTGACCATTGGCTTGACTGTGTTTGCTTTAAAAAGATACACAAGTTACCTGAAGCAGTTCCTGATGTCTGCGGAGACATTCTTCATGGTGGGACACAGGGTGAACTACTACGTCTTCACAGACAACCCTCATGCTGTTCCTCAGATATCCCTCCATGAAGGAAGAAAAATGACTATCTTCCAGATCCCAAGTCCTCAGTTCTGGCAGGACATCTCCATGAAGCGGATGGAGTTCATCAGCATTTATTCCAGGGAGCGTTTTCATGAGGAGGTGGCTTATCTGGTGTGTTCTGATGTGGACGTCAATTTCCAGCGTGATGTGGGCGTGGAGATTCTCTCTTCCTTGTTTGCTACCCTCCATTTGAGCTTCTTCATGGTCAGTCGGGAGCAATTTGACTACGAACGCCGGCCTGAGTCACAGGCTTATATTCCAGAGGATGAGGGGGACTTTTATTACACAGGGTCCTTATTTGGAGGATTGGTGGCAGAGGTATACAGACTCACTACAGTCTGTCACCAGATGATAACAACAGACAAAATCAATAATATTGAGGCTGTGTGGCATGATGAGAGTCACCTGAACAAGTACCTACTTTACCACAAACCCACCAAGATTCTCTCTTCAGAATACATGTTCAGTGAAAAGATAGCTTTTCTTAGGTGGGTGAATACTCAGCTGAATTTGTTCAAAATCATTGAGTATATTAAAATTTTGGACTTGCCAGATAATTACACATATACACGTCAATAAAGGCATTTTCAGAAACCATTCAGAGAGGATGATGACCAACCAGTCCTTGTCATCTTAATGTGCTCCCTCTCTCTTTTTAAAGATTTATTTTATGTGTATGAGTGTCTGAATGTGTGCATGTGCACATGTGTTTGTAGAGCCCCCAGAGACCAGAAGGGGGGCTTGTGACCCTGTTGGAGGGTCTGTTTAAATCCAATGTAACTAAAACACCAGCAACACAGATGACAAAAAATGTGTTGTAACCAAGTTGTTACTGATCCATCAGGGCCCCCCTTCAGGGCCTCAGAACAGACTTGGGAGCTGAACTGCAATCCTGAAGGGATATTGTACAGCATATTTAAAGGATGAACTCATAAAGCAAGGGGGACATGGGTGAGTTGTAGCATTGTCCAATCATATTTTGACATAAGGGGTTTGGCAAGGGAGCTTACATCATTTAGGATAGGAGTAATTCCCTGGGCCTGGGAATATGTACTCTCATGACCCTGCCAACAAGATGGAGAAGTTGTCTTGAGATGTCTGGATTCAGACAACTGTTTCCTTACAACAGAAGCTGTTCAGCTATTGGGAAGTCCCCAGCTCCCCTAGGTCCTGGGACCTTGGTCTAAGTTTCTCCCTATGATTAAATGGAATCTGAAAATGAAATGGTAGCACTTAGAATAAGTTTCTTTTGCCTGTTCCCAAAATTCCCGGCTTGTCTTTGTACCTTAACCAAATCTTTAATGCTATTCCTTCTGCCCATTATATAAAGGATTGTATTGTGTCCTCAAAACCAGAAGTTTGATAGCATTAATGTGGTCTTGGGGAAAAATGGGAAATGAAATTTATCATCAAGGGGCATAGAGCATAACTAGGAGGAACATGATTAGTGTTGAACCAGTTTTCATCATTCATCTTGTCCTGTTCTTTCTGCAAGAGATTTTCCTTAATTTTGGAGAGAGTGTCCCCTGAATGGTTAGTATAGAAATAATAATTTCTTAAAAGTCATATAATATCTTTTTGTTTAGCATAAAGGAGGTTAAGGGTCCTATATATTGTAGAACTATTTTAGTTAATGAGTCTATCAGCTGACAAATCTGGGCCCATTTTTGGTATGTCAGTTGGTATTATTGGTAGCAGTTTTCCCTCTAGGTCACGGAGCTCCTTTTGATTTAGCATTTCAGCCTGTTAGGTGGGATAATGTGTTCTCTTCCAGCTCACTTTAGGACAATATTGGGGCCCAAGAAGGCTGAAAGGCTAGTCAAAGGCTGTGCAATGGGGGCATTTATCAGAAGCATCTGATCAAATAAGATCGAGCTGAAAGACAGGGACCAATCACATCGGTTGGATTGGTTTACATCAGCTTTCAGCAAGTTCTGAGCTCAGCAGTTTGCAGTCTGCAGGTGATCCCTGGATGAAGTCTATCAGCAAGTGAAAATCTGCTGAGATAAATATAGGCTAGGGACAGAATTAAAATTTCCTAATAATTGGGGAAGGCAAAGAATCCAAGACCAGGGGGAAGTTCCCATTTTCAGGAGTAGGTAGGTATACTTCTCTGGAGTCCATTTGACTTGTGGTAGGTAGATCCAAGTCATTCTCTGAAGCTTACAAGAATGTTATTAAGATTACAAAAAGAGATAATTTTTAGATGTTAGTATTACCATTGTAATCTGTATTGAAATTCACATCATACCTTGGGAAATACTTTAAAATCTTGAGTGTGTTAATATGATAGTGAATCTACAGTGGAATGTTCTACCAGAGTTAGATTAATAACTTACCAGAATTCCATTGATTAATGTTAAAGCTCTGAATTTTGAAGTCTTAATATAATAGTAGCATAATAAGGGGACTAAATCTGAAGCATTTTTTACTTTTTTAATATATATTAAATATTTTTCTTATCATCATTTAGATTTCATATCCTCTAACCTCTATAACATGCATTTTGTTTTGTTCTGTTTTAGTTTTTCAAGACAGGGCTTCTCTGTGTAATAGCCTTGGCTGTCCTGGACTCACTGTAGACCAGGATGGCCTCAAACTCACAGATACATTTTACTCCTGGCAGGCAGCTGCACAGGGATAGAGAGTCAGTCAAGGGCTAGAAAGTCTTCCATTGAAATCATGCTCTTTCACACAATGATAAGATCTTTCCACTTTAGAAAAAAAAAAATCTAAAAATAAATGGATGAATTCCCTTCTTTTGAGCAAGTTGTAAATTCAGTTGGACAGCTGTTGGTTGCCACCAAAATATGAACGCCACTATTGTATCTTTGGGGATATCTTTCCAGTATAGTCATATTTGTGGTTCATAGGTGTCACAAGTGGGTAGCCCTATTGGTTGTTTTTCCCCCTTGGTAGCTTACATAGTACCTTCTGGTACTACAAAATCTAGTCCTTATGGAGAAAGCTTTTGGATAAGATCTAGCTTGATTCCTCCCAGTCCCGTGTCCATAGTGCATGTTGTCTTCAAATTCTGGGAGATAACCAGGGACAATAGCAACTGTCTGTTTTGGGGAGTTACTTGGATTCCACTTGACCAACAACTCAAAAGGGAGTTTCCCATGCCTGGTACTGAGGTTTTGTTAGATAATCTATGCTGTTGGAGAGGAACATTGTCAGCCCAAGTAGTGTAACTTCCTTTAAACTCTATACATATGTATTATACTCATACACTTACACATATTAAATGTAATATTAGGTAAACATGAAGTAACATTCCCTATGGATTTTTCAAACAGACTTGGTGTTATCTAGTTCTCTTTTTCCCCTCTCCTTTACTATTGCCTTGCTTTCCCACGTATCTAAGGACCCCCCTAATTTTCTACTTCTTCTTCCATAGCACCCATGTCCTGTTACCCCCTCTCTAGAGTTCCTCCCCGCCACCAACCACAGTCTTTTTTACTTTCTTGGTTTCTGTGGCTCCTCGCTCCAAATCTTCAGATGTGAGTCTATAACCTGGAGGAGCCTCAGATATGACAGGCCATGTGACCTCTCTCTTCGTAGGTCTGAGTATGCCACTTGGTGCTGGTTGGCATGAGAATTGGGGAAATCTTACAAAGTCCCATTGCTAAATGACTCATAGGCAAATAATGACTCCGGAAAGGGAGAGAATCAGTCCTCTCCAGGGATGAACCCCCTCCTTGGTTATCCAACACCAAGTGATCACCCCTAGAAACATATACATATAAGCAACACTGGATGGATTCAGCAAGTTGTATTTTTATATTGATTCATTTTTTATGTGTATGTATAACAATAATAATTAAAACAAGGAGGGCATGAATTACAGAGGGAATAGTGGGGACATGGGAAGAGTTGGAGTGAAGGAAGAGAGGGAGGAAGTGATGTAAATATAATATGCATAAATGAAATTTGCAAAAAACCCTGCATGTCCTATCAGCACTGGCAAAGGAGAACAAGGGGGTCCCTGCAACTCAATGGCTGGCCAAGTCCAACTGTATCTATGAGGTCCAGGCTCAGTAAGAGACCATGTCCAAAAAAAAACTAAAGTGAGGACTGATAGGGAAACACACACACACACACACACACACACACATACACACAGACACAACACACACACACAGACACAACACACACACAGACACAACACACACAAAGACACATACACACACAGACACACACACACACACACACACACACGCACACACACACGATTTTTATGTAGGACCCTTGTCATACTGGCTGCTACAAAGCATGCAGAGAAGTCAGTTAATCTCTTAGGTGGCTAATACATTTAACAGCTTCAGGGCCATCCTGAACCCCGTCCCCTCCAGCTCCATCCTCAATGCATCCCAGCATCTTCCCTAATCTACCCTGTGCTGCATCTGAGGATACTCTATTTCATCTTTAAAAAAAAAAAAATCATTGTTACTCTGTGCCGTTTTGCTTTGTTTTGCTTGGGTATCCAGTTCTTTTATCACTGTTGTCAAAGACTTATTTATGGAAGTCGATTCTCAAGCTTTGTATTTTGTTTGTTGAACAATTTGCCTATTATGTCACCAATGCCACCCCATTCTGATTAATGTGGCTTTATTGTACATCTTAGGTTGGGTGGATGTAGGAATTAGATAAATTAGATTTAGGAAATATATAGGAGTTTCTGATACTGTCTCTTAATTCGGGGCATGAACAGCATTATCAGCATGAAGTCAGCAAAAACAGGAAAGACTCAATAGACTGAAAAACAAGTTTGAAGTCAGGAAAAACAGGAAAGACTCAAGACTTGAAGAAACAAAGTATCTGGCCTGACATTGTTTTCAGCTGCTAAGTGGGCGGAGCCCAAATTAAGCTGAAACAGAGTTCCTCCTATTTGAGGACAGTGCATGGAGCCCAGAGGAGAAGAGGCCCCTGATGCTAGAGAGCTCCAAGAGTCCTGCTGAAAAAAGGGCTGGCCATTGATGGCCAGCTCTCTCCCTGAAGCAGAAAGAAGCCGGTGAGCAAAGAAAGCCTGAGCAAGACACCAAAAGGCCAAGGACTGGACCCTGTGGCTCAGCTTTTGCCTAGAGGGGTTTGATCTGTCCAAACAGTGGCCTAAAGGAAAGGTGCCTGGCTTTAAGGACTGAGGCAGAGCAGCTGAGTTCCTGATTCAAAAGAAGTAAGTTGGCCTGTAGACGGCTGGGGTCTCCCACAGAGAAGAAAGCATGAAGCCTTATTTAAGGTGAGACTGCAATAACCAACGACCCTGACGAACCTGCATCTGAGAGATCCAGAAGAAGGACTGCTAAGTGCGTTAAAGAATCTACAACAAAGACTGTGTTCCTGACGACTGAGGACCTGCCCCACAGACTGTATCATTCTAAAAGGTTATGAAAGTAGTTGTTATAATTATCAATAGGTTTAGTGGATAGGTTAAAGGGGTTGTAGGAATTTATAGGATGATAGTTAAGAAATTGTTGGTGTTTGTTATAAGTGAACTTAGTAATAAATAAATAAGTGTTAAATAATAATTTAAAAGTTCGGTTACAGGTGGAGAAATTCTCCAACTTCCCTTTCAATATTATGGATGGAATTAAGGCTGTTTGTTTGTTTGTTCATTTGTTTGTAACCACTGATGGATCAGCCTCACTCCATTTTAAGATTAGAAGCTATCTTATTACAAGGTCAAAATAAGTTCATTACTATTCTCTGTAAAACCTGAATTTGACCCATTTTCTGGAATTTGACATGTTCCACACCCTATACTCTAAACTCCACCCTGATAAGATGTTCTGCCAAATAATTTTGAAGTGTTTTGCCAAGTTCCCATGTAACCAAAAAGCCTTGAAAATCCCCTACCCTTGCAGTTTTGTGGTTAATATAAACCCTACCTTCTCCTATGTTCAATGCTATTTTTCTCAAAGCTCACTTTAGGGAGATAGCCCTGTCTGACAGAAAATAAAGCTTGCTTAATTTGACCAAAATTGTTTGGGTAATGGTCTTTTTCTCATTCTGTAGGATCAACACCATGAAATAGCTAACGCTTCCAAGGAAGCATAGAGTTTGGATGAGGATCCAGATGCCCTGCTGTGCTTCAAGACAGCAGATGAGTTTCAGGCCAGTTTGAGAATCAAGAGTGCAAGAGTGGTATCACACACCTGAATCTCAACACTTAGGAGGTGGAGGAAGGAAGGTCAGGAGTTCAAGGGCAGCCCAAGCTAAATAAGATAATGTCTTAATAAATAATACACAAACAAATAGGCTATTTTGTGAAATGTTGATCAAAATCATATATGTCCGGGCATGGTGGAGCACAATTTAACCCAAGTTCTTAGGAGGCAGAGGCAGGTGGCAGAGGCAAGTACAAGGCCAGCCTGGTCTACAGAGCAAGTTCTAGGACAGCCAGGGCTACACAGAAAAACCCTGTCTCGAAAAACCAACAAAACAAAACATGTACATGTTAAAGGCATGTTTCCTAAAGCATACTGAGGTAATCTCAGTATACTGAGATACTAGATTTCATTTTTATTATTTCTATGAGAGAAATTGTTTATATACCAGGTTCTACATTTTTTATCTTTTGGTTTTTCGAGACAGGATTCCTCTATGTAGCCCTGGTTTTTCTGGAACTAGCTTTGTAGACCAGGCTCGCCTTGAACTCACAGAGATCCCACTAATGAGGCAATTATCAATTTAAACTTTTAGGTCAAATTTGTTTCTTTATCAAAGACGTTTTGAACTGACTATGTATAGTTGAGACAACTGAGCTAACTGGGGGTTACCGTTTCACCCCAAAAGTCAGGAGGAGTATGATTTTGCAAGAGTCTGTACCCAGCTAGACTGCTGCCATAAACAGACCGCAATTAAAACCAAGGAGAAGTGCAGGTGTTCCAGCCCGAGCTGGGGACAGTTGGCAGGTGTTGGGGATGGAGGAAGAGGGGGATGAGGTTGGGATGTAGTTGAGTGTAGGGAATGAATGGGAACAGAACAGGCAGGGGAGATCTGCACAAGGAAATGGCTCCTGAAGAGCCATTTATGTGCTGTCAGGTGCTTGGGTGAGTGGAAATCTCAGGGGGGTATTTGGGCTCAATCCAACCATCGCTGGAACACATGGCTAGAGAGTCAGGAGCTCAAGATGCTCAGGAGCCCAGAGCACGTGAGGACACGGATACAGAAATGGAAGCGGAAGCAAGCAACGAGGTCCAACTGCCAAACTCTGGTTGGCTGCCAAGAGCTTCTGAACCTCCTGAATCTTACAGGAGCCAGGATGTGGTTCCGGTGTGGTCAGGTGAGCCCTGGACCTCTTGAAGATTTTTCAGATCCGCAGGATTTTTGTTGCTTCCCCTGATTGTGGGTGAGTGGGAACTTTTTTCCCCCCCCCATACAGTGCCCTAGCCCCACATTCCTCACAAGACTCTCAGAGCCAAGTTCAACAAAAGTTCCTTGGTTTCTCCCAGGTTGGAGGCTAGTCTCAGCTGAGATTTGACCCACACTCAAAACAAAGTAACTTTCTATAGTCATAAGGTTATTGTGTAATTCAAATGCTGATTTCTGTACCCCGGCCCCATATCCGGCTTCAGTCCTTGTTGTGAGGAGCTCACTTCTCAATGTTATGTAAACATTGCTCCCCAGTTGTCCCCTGATATGCCAATAAAGCAGCTTACAGCCAATCACTGAGCAGGGGAGAGAATAGGGCTGGACTTCCTGCCCTCCAGGGGAGGAGGAGTTAAGGAGAGGAAGTAAGGGGATTCAGGAGAAGCAGAGGCAGGAGAGACCAATAGAGATGTAGGTGAATCAGGAAAGTCTAAAAGTGCAAGTATCTCTGAGATTTACACTGGGTAGGGGGAAGCCAGATTAGCTTAGTGGATTAATAATAAAATAATAACTGCTCAGTTTTTGAGTTGTGAAGCATGCTTAACAATTTGGATGATAGCTGGGTTAAGCAACTAGCTCACCTAAGTTAATCCAACCACCTAGTCCCAACCAGCCACATGGCTTGCTGTACCTTCCAACCCCACTAAGAGGTAAACTGTGAAACTAACACAATTATATAAAGTTACACTAACAATTTTCCAATTTTAACCATCAAGTATTCATTAATGTAAATACATTTTAAAATATGATTGATTTGAATACTGAGGTGTTGGGTGTGAAGAGTTTTCTACACACATCAGTAACCAGCAGGACATTTCCTTTATCATTTTGTATTTACAGTGACTGTCAGCACAGTACCATGAGACATTTGTCTCTTAAGCTAACTTTGCAGCCATTACAAATCCGTCTATGAGTGATCTTGTCCCAGGCAACAAGGGTAGGTATGAGACTTGCACATGAAAGTTCTATACTCTGAAGGTAATTATATCTATTGCAACAATTCCATAAAGCACGGTCCTGGCTGAACTTGACAACTTACCAGTATGAATTTTAATGTTTTTTTTTTCCTACGTGTGGAGGCCATGTTTGTACAGGTGCCTTTGGAGGCTAGAAAAGAGCATCAGATTCCATGGAATTGAAGTTACAGGTGGTTGTGAGCCACCATATGATACCAGGAATCCAGCCCTGGTCCTTTGCAAGAGCAGTCAGTGTCCTTATCTACTGAGTAATCTCTTCAGCCTCAAGGATGCTAAATTTAGACAATTTGGTTGAAGTCATTTGAAATAACAACACAGATCTACTTCCTATTTTTTATGCATATTGAACCATATCAATCAAAAATTTGTAACAGCCTTGTAGAGTTATAATTCATGATCTATGAAATTCACAAAAAGTGCAGAACTCACTGGATATTAGTGTATGCATATACAAAGGCTTTAACACAATTTCAGAATGTTTGGTCCACATCCAAAAAGATCCTTAGATCTCTTCTGGTTGATGACTGAAGCCACAGTGGAACATAGTGGCTACTCTGGGTTCACTCTCGTCTCCACAATGGAACTCCTCAAGTCCATGTGCTCACCTCTGATATGCCTCTTTTAGAATCTCTTCCTGCAACATACACAAAGGCACCTAGAGTTGCTTCCTTCCAGATCACTATGAGAGGTCTGAGAACAGGCTGTAGCCAGAGGAGCCCTGTTCTCTTTCAAGGTGGACTATGCTGCCATTTCTAGAAAAATGCTTTTTGGGCTTTTTGTTTTGTTTTTCGTATTTGAGACAGGGTTTCTCTGAGTAGCCCTGGCTGTCCTGGAACTCACTCTGTAGACCAGGCTGGCCTTTAACTCACAAAGATCTGCCTGCCTTTGCTTCCCAAGTGCTGGGATTAAAGGCATGTGCCACCACTGCCAAGCTAGAAAAATGGTTTTGCTTAACTGCTGGATCCTGCTTCTTTTAAACAGAAGAAAATGAGTGGGTGAATGTCCCATGCTTCCAGCCTTAAGGAAGGTCTAAATAGATGACAAAAATATCCCACATACTAGGCCATTGTTTACTATGCTCACCATTAGAGGTATATTTCTTCTAAAACACAAGTATTTCCTCAGGAGTGTTGGGTCCTTTAAAGGTGGAAGTTGCTTGGTTTAGGTTTACCAAAAACTAGAACAGAGGTGTCCTCAGAATGTGCGCATTCTTCCCTCTAAAACAGATGCACTCTCTCCAGTGTGAGCTGTGGGCATAATGTTATTGTGCACTGTGTAAATTTTACCCTTGTATTATTCAAATGCTGATTTCTCTTTCCCAGTATTGACTAGTGAGTTTTTATTGGCAAAGCAGAGAATGAATGAGTTTTTACACAAACTTGAGACAGAAGCATCTTAGAATAAGCATGACAATTCCATCAAGAGAAAGAGAAAGAGAAAGAGAGAGGAAATAGAGGATTCAGCCATGAGAAGAGGTCCAGGAGAGATCAGGAGAAAAGAGAAGGCCAAAAATGCAAGTATTATGGGGATTTTGGCTGGGAGTTAGCCAGACTAGCTTGGAGGATTAGAATAGAGTAATAACTGCTCAGTATTGTGCTTGAGGCTAATTAAATAAATGTTAGTCTTTCTGTGTCTTTATTTGGGAACTAGCTAAGTTAAAGAATGACTACCACTGTATTAATCTTCCAGCATATATTTCTGTTAATATTTGTTTATAATGAGCACCAAGGTGACCTGAATACAGTTCGGGATAGAAGTGTCCCTAAGCAGATATGGTACTTTATCTTTCCACTGGGCTAACCTCTGCCCTGGAGGCTTGTGGCGCTCTGACTGTATTCCAGCCACAAGCGTGGTGGTAGCCCCCTCTGACAGAGGTGGATGTGGGTCCCCTGAGTGTCTGACAGAGCGTAGGGACAGAAATATCTTGGGACTCATGTCCCTTGGCCAGGTGGATCCAAGGCCCTGTCATAACACATTTGCTTTGAAGGAGCTGAGCAAGGTTGCTTTTCCTTCAACTTGGTTGTCCTAGAACCTTTGGTGCTCCAGATGAATTCTAGTCAGATATCATGTGCTTTTTCCTATGGAGATATGAAAAGATGTCTGCTCACCCATGTAAGGGGGCAGGCACTGGCAAACCAAAGAAATGATTCTCTCCAAATTCAGCTTGGTGAGCCAATGAATGGGAATGGGTTACACTTAGGCAGCTATGCTATCAGGAGGACCACTGGGTGACTTACAAGCAGCACCCAGAGAAGTCCCACTCGACCAGTTGTTCACCTCTGCAATGTCAGTGAGGGGAGTGGCCTCAAGAGAGTCTCATGAGTCTCATCCTCCTTTCCCTTCCCAGCCACAAGGGACCATTCAATGGCCCCATCTCATGAGGGTCTGTGTGGGTCATCACTGCTGCTCCACAGCAAGATGCTAATGGCAAATGGTCAGGTGTGTCTGAGGTGATCCTCCTCCTGGCAGGGATGGAGGACTACCTCCTGTGTGCCCTAGTTGATGGTCTGGGCATGACCTGACAGCCAGGAGAAACAGGTGTCTCTCCATCATGCATCTTCTGTCAGTGATGCCGAGTCCTGCATCTATTGATGCACCCTTTAGCTGGGTGGGCCCTAGGCAGTTGGTGCATATGAACACAATGACTAAGCCTCTCCCAGAATAGATCCCCACTCTTCGTCACAGGCTTCTACTTGCAACTGGCAAGAGCTCAGGTCTAAGCTTTCCCTCAACACAGAGCCGTGGTTCTGGCTGTTCTCTTCCTCCCTTCTCCAAAGCTGGGTGCATCCCATATGGAGCTGAGACTCACTCAGGGAAGAAACAACAGCCACTAATGTGTACTTAACCAAACATATTCACCCCTCCCCCCAAACTGCTTGATGGGACCTTTGACTGACAGCCTTGCCATTTACACTGCTCAAGCACCCTCCTCTCTTCTGTGCATCCCCATTTCTGTAAGCCCCTAGGGTCTTCAGCTCTCTCTCCCTTTTAAGCAAGAATAGCAAGGCTGTGGAGAGTTGTGAAGAGTTGCAGGATGAGCCAAGGCACAGCGCTTAGGTAGCACGGGAAAAAAATCTCTTTGACATTTACTACATGCCCGTGTCACCTTTCATTTGTGACACCAAGGGAAGGAGAAGGACTACGTCCCGGAGCTTGCCCACAGGGACAATCCAAACTTTGGGACAGAGAGCATGGGTCACTGTGGGACCTCCTGGGATCAGGATGAAGGGGCCATTCAGATGCATCAGGGAGATGCTAGGACATAGGAGACACAAGGAACAGAGCGGATGAGGAAGGGGATGAATGAAGGAAACAGAACATATTGAGAGCTGTACCAGAGGGGTGTTTTTGTGTTGTCTGCTTCTGAGATTTTAGTAAGATATTAGGAGAGCCTTTCTAGTCCCAAATGCAAGGCAATCTGTACTCTCCTGGAGGAATCTTTCAGCTAATGTTTGGCTAGAAAGGGTGTGCCAGGAAAGGAAGAGAGGGAAAAGGCATCAAAGAACAAAGGGTGAGAACCCAGCAGCTCAGCCTTAGGATTTCCTAATACTTGTATACTCCGCTAGCTCTCTGCAGAGGGATGGCACTGGGGACAGTTCAAGATGGAAGATTTGAGGAACCTGAATACCTATCACCTCCTGCCCCACCTCCTCAGGTCCACATACTCCTTAGCACCTGAACCCAGAGACAATGACTTTCTGGATCTTCTACCCTGGAAATTATCAGAGGTCAGAGCCAGGGTTGAGACAAAACTTGTAGGAGGTCAGGGTAGGAGAGATGAGGACGGGGGGCAATGGACGAATTCTCGGTACCACCGTTACTGCCCTATTCCATTAGTTAGAGTGGATGCAGCCAATGATGCTCTCTATTCTATGGCTGGGTGAGTAGGCCAAGTAGTATGAGTTGATGATAGTGCTGGGCTACCCCTTCCTACTTGGTAGCCCAGCACTATCACACTAATAGGTCTCTGTTAAAGTGAGTTTTATTCACCTGATTTGCACCTCAGAGGCTCACTGCCTCCATCTGCTAACTTAGGCCTAGTCCTGGAAGCTTCTAGCCTCCATACAATCTAATCTAGGCCTAGAATGTTTTCAACCTCTGAGACTTACTGCTGAATGAGCTCACCTTTTCTAGCTCTTTCTGAACTCTGGCTGGCTGGTTCAACTCAGCTCTTCTAGTTCAAACTCCTCTCCAAGCTGACTGACTCAAACTGGCTTCTCTCTCTGTCTCTGAGTGAATTGCTCGTTGGACCTCAAACTAACTCTAGCAATCTATTCTGATCTTCTGGATCCTTCTCATTCTCTGGCTCATTCTGTTTTCACCCGTGTCTAGCTTGTTCTTACTTCAACCTGTCTCTGTAAAACTCTCCCAGGGTAAAACTCTCTGAATTCCACAGACCAAACTGCCATGAACTCAACTCTGCCTCTCAGCTCACTGACTCAACTGAACTGACTGAACAGAACTGATTCGAACTCAGAGATATGCATGCTTCTGTGTCCTGAGTGCTGGGATTAAAGGCATATACCACCACACTTGGACCTAAGCTTTTCCTTACCTTAAACTTGCTCTATACCAGGCTGGCCTTGAACTCAGAGATCTCCTTGCCTCTGTCTCCTGGGATTAAAGGTTTGTCCGTATTCCAGCCAGATTACACAGACCTAGAAAGTTTTTGGATGAGATCTCTTGCCAGAGCAGCCATGTTCTGAGTTAAAGTTCCCCTACTTAGGAACTCTAGGACTTCCTTAAGTCCTACAATATCTTCTCTATGGCTGCCCTATAAAGGCATGAATTACAAATGAACCTGGCCAAGATGTGGATTCTGGGTCAAGAGGAACTTGTTACCTTGGTCTACCCAGCTGCCATGTTCCCCAACATTCCTGCTGGGCAAATGGTTCATTGTTGCTTCCTTGTGGGACTTTTGAAGATCCCACTTGTGGTTTAACTAAAACATGGAGATGTCTATGTAGTTTAAAGCTGTTGGCCTTTTGCTGGGACAGTCTCTTTGCTAGCTCTCTAAACTTAGACTTACTTCTCCAACATACTGTTTCTCTATGTGGTTTTCACTGCCTCCTTCCAGCTCCATCTGTCTGCCTTCTCCCCTTCCATGTCTCTTGGAATCTGTCCTGCCCCAGTTCTGGGCCATTGGGTCTTTATTATACAAAAAAGCCACATTTCAGTTTGAACCAACCAGCAGCAAGACAACACCCGATCTATGTCTTATGGGTTGCCCTTTGGCAGATGAGGAAGAACAGGCATTTACAAATAGAAAACCAGTGATGGGCCATAGAAATGACAACACCAAAATCCTGCCAGTACTTCACTTTCTGCTAGCACAGAATTAACAATTGAAAGTATAGGGACATACCTTCTCAATGAGAGGGAAGGTCATCCCAACTCTTCCTGTACCAATTTAAATTATGAAGGGCATTTAAGACTTAGAAGCTTGCTTGGGTCACTTGTGTGGCAGCAGCAGAGGCTGGGACTTTAATTCACAGGCTCTGGTTCAATAGTTTGTACATTCAATAGTTTGTACATAACTGAGGGGTGTCCTCCCTCATCATGTACACCCCATTTTAAGATTTGTTAGCTGGACATGGACACACCTTTGATCTCTGCACTTAGGGAGGATAGAAGCTGGTGGATCTCTGAGTTTGACACCAGCCTGATCCCATAGTGATTTCCAGGCCACCCAGGGCTACATAGTGGGACCCTGCCTCAAACATTTTTTTTTTTTTTGCTAAAGTTCAAGTGTTTGGCATTACAGCACACAGCTTTGAACATGCGCACATTGTTGCTTCATCAACTGATGCAGATCAGAGGTTAAGAAACACCAGAATGAACACCAGGCATTTCTCTGCAAAGTGGGCCTTAGAGCACCTGTGCAGCTGTTTACGAGCTGCCTTCTCCCAAGTGCCAAACAGGACACCATATCTGTGCTGCATGCACCTCCATTTTAGAGGTGTGTGCCCCACAAGCCTTGAATCACTTGTAATAATAATAGACCCACTTTCAGGATCCCAAGCAAAGTGGGCCATTTACCAATCTGAATTCACCATTCACCATACTTACAGCTGGACTTACTTGTGACAACTCCAGTGAAAGGAGCTGAAAGTGCTTTCCAGTGAAAGCACTTATTTGGGGATTGCTTACACTCGGAGGTTTAGTCCATTATCACATGGCATCACACAGGCAGACATGGTGCTGGAGAAGTAGCTGGGTATAATAAATATGTAAGGGCTTCTAAAATTCAGACTCTTCAAAGGGGCATAAGAAATCAGCCTGAAGACTTGTTCCTGTGGGAAACACCTGTCAGTCCACGTGGTCCTGTTCAGCAGGTGTACCTTGGGAGGAGTCAGCAGGTATACCTTGGGAAAAGGGCATAAGTCTGGCCAATGAGAAGACAGCCTGAGGCATAATTAAGAGATAAAGAAAGGTATGGGAACTTGATAGAGGGCTTTTTGCTTGGCCTTGCTTCTGAACACTGCTCAGCTGCTCATTGCTGCCAAGACTTGCTGAACATCGCAGCCTAGGTGGGCAGAGCCCAGGAAGGCCGAGAAAAGCCTCGGAAAGTGGCACTTGCCAAGAGCAAGCTTGGGCTGGCAGAAGAGGCTTGGCTGAAAATGCCTGAGACCCACCAGAGACCTCTGTGCCAAGGGGGCATGCACCAACTGCCAGCACCTGGAGCCGTGCAGACAGAAAAGGCCCAACCTCAAGCAGAGGTCCACCAGAGGCCTGTGACTAGGCTAGAAGAAGTGTGAGATCATGACCTCAAGTGAGAAACTGTAACTGCCAGCTCCTAGGCTGCATGAATACAAGCACTGCCCCAAGGAGGCAAGCTAGGATGGCCAGTGCTGGGCCATCATCAAAGCACAGAATTGGCACCAAGGCCAACACTGAATGTGGCATAGGACCTGCATAGAAAATGTTCCTAAGAACCAGGCAGGCTGAGGAGGGCAGCCATGTAGGCCAGCGGGCAGTGGTGGCATTAGGGACAGGATGGATGGAGGAGGTTGAATCCAAGCGGAAGTGAGGCTGCCATAGACAATGCCAGAGCCAGGTGACCACTGAGTGACTGCTGATTTCAGTGTTCCTGCAGATAGACTGCTGACTAGTTAGTTGCCCTCAAAGAACCTGCCCCTGAGAAAGTCTTGATCTGGGTATCCTTTCTAAAGTGTTAGGATTGATTGGTTGGTAGGTGTTTATAGATATTAATAAATAGTTTAAAAGGTACACTTACTGCTGAGAGTTCTACATCTTGGCAGGCAGCAGGAAGAGAGAGAGAGAGAGAGAGAGAGAGAGAGAGAGACCCACTGGGCCTGGTTTGAGCTTCTGAAACCTCCAAGCCCAATCTCCAGTGACAGATTTCCTTCAAGACCAGACCTCCTAATAGTATCATGCCCTATGAGCCTCTAGAGGCCATTTTCATTCACACCACCACAGCCACTCCCTGGCCCCACAGGCTTGTGGCTATATCATAACGCAAAATATATTCAGTTCAACAACTAAAGTTTCCATGGTATATAACGATCTCAACATGGTTTGAAAATACAAAGTTCAAAATCTCTTCTGACACTCATGGGATCTCTTAATTGTAATCCCCTATAAAATCAAAATTAAAAAACATCATATATAATGACATAGGATATTACATCACTACTCCAATATGGAAGAAAAAGAGCAAAAAAAAAAAAAAAAAAGTGAGGAAATACGGGACCAAAAACAAGAGCAAAAACAAGAAGAACAAACTCCAAACTCTGCATCTCCTTGCTGATGTCAAATGCTCTTCAGATCTCCAACTCCTTTTAGCTTTGTTGGCTGCAGCACACACCTCTCTGTTGGACTGGTTCCACTCCCTGTGAGCAGCTCTCCTTGGCAGGTATCCAGCAGCTCTGACATCTCCATCATCTTTGGGTCTCCAAGGCAATCCAGGCTTTGCCTTCACAGCTTCATGCAATGGCCTCTCTGAGCCTCCATGCAGAGACACCCCTGCCACAAACTTGGCCTCAGCAGCTTTCCTTAGTTGTGGATGGAGATTCCATAACCTCTGGCTTGAATCCTTGTCTCTAAAGGCATGTGGCCAAAGTTGCCAAGTGCTGCTGCTTGCTGGGGCTGGAACATAGACCTGGACCCCTCCTTCAATTACATTTTCACTAGCTTTCTGTTTTCAATGGCTTCCTTCACTGCCTAAGCTTGGCTGCCCTGGAACTCTCTGCAGACCAGGATGGCCTTGGAGATCCACTTGCCTCTGCCTATGGAATTCTGGGATTGAAGGAATGCACCATTACCTCCTGGCCCTAAGCTTTTCTTTAATACCTTCTCACAAATTGGAAGCTTCACTGGTGGGGTTTTGCCCTGAGGTCACCATTCTGTTTATTCTATTTAACACGAGGTTTAAACTTTTAAAAACTTTTTGCTGGTGCTCCTTTTCTACTCAAACTTTACATTTTGTATTTTTCTTGCTTAGCTTGTTTCTTTTCATTACAGTTAGTGGCAGGGCCGAGAGTGATCCTGGCTTTGACTCTGGTCCTCAGGCTAGGTCCAATCTCACATGTCACCTCTCACTATCTCCCAAGATCTCTGGCCTGACAGCACACATTCTCTGCACAGCACACTGACCCTGGATACCTAGGACTGAGACATGGCCGCTTTATTAGAGTTGTTGTGATAAAGATTGACTTTAGCTATAGTTTTAAAGACACAATGAAACAGGAAGAAGCGTCAGTTGCAAAGATTTGTCTCCATCAACAGTTTAGTTTCAAATGGCCTCTTAACACAGAAGTTTATCACTCTTGTTAGTTTCTGGATAGTGCTGGTGGTACCCTGGAAGATGACAAGATGAGCATTAGAATTCAGATCCGAAATATCCCACCTTACCCTGCCTTACCCCATTCCAGCAAAGCTTGTGTGTTGCGGGCTTGGTCTCCAAAGCTGCAATGATCAAATATGGGACTTTGGGGAAATGACTAGATCCTGAAGGCTTTGGAAGATGACTCTAGATTCCCAAAGGAATAGTGTAGACTTTAGCAAGCAAGGCCTAGTTGGAGGAAGTAGGTCATTGGGTTCCCATGAAGAATAAGTTTGTCTCCATAGCCCTGCCCCCTTCTTGGTCTTTGCTTCCTTGACCCACCTCCTAACTCTCCTGTCCCTAAGATTTTAACATGGCTTTGACATAACAGACAATAACATACAGAACGTTAGACCCCCCCCCCATACTTCCAAAACTAAAACAGCCCCATGAGAAGCATGATAGATGTAAGTCACATCAGTACGGGCCACATTATTTTAAAACAGGGAGTGTGCCTCTCCTCTTTGTGGTACTGGGGGTTGAGCCCAGGGCTCCCACATGCTAGAGTGTTATAGATAAGAGTTACATTCTCCAGCAGCAAACAGAGATTGTGACTGGGAGACAACCATGCTTTCCAGGGCCAATAAGATGTGTAATGCCATGTGAGACCCAACAGGAGAAACTGGAAATGACACAAACTACACATCTGTCTTCTTGCAGCTGAACTGTAGGGACAGAGATGGCCCCTGTTGAGACAGAAAACTGCAAAGTCTGAGAAGCTGGCTCTAGGATGGCCTTGAACTTGTATCTGTGGCTTCTATGAGGGATAAGGAGGGCATGATCTGGGCCTCAGGGTGTGCTCTGGTGCTGTGACTAGTCACCGGGCTGCTATGAACATCACTAGTATAGTTTTTCTTTCCATTAAGGACACAACATTTAGCTAAATTGTTCTTTTGTAAAAATAGCTTCTCTGCATGATCATGAAATATATATATATATATATATGAACCTTATTGTCAGAGCATGGTCCAAGAATAGAATCACGGGAGCAGAATTCTGAGTGTGTGAGAAGACAGAGTATTATAACCTGTAAGCTGAAATAAACCCTTTCCTCCCCAACTGGGTTTTGGTCAATGTTTTATGTCAGCAATAGAAAACTAGGCCATGTTGGGGTGACCTTCCTTCTAATTGAGAAGGCATGTTCTTGTATTTTCGGTTGTTGATTACTTCGCAGGAAGAGAGCTAAGTGCTGGCAGAATTTTGGTATTGTAATTTGTATGACTCATCACTGAGTTTACTATTTGTAAATGCTTGTCCTTCCACACCTGCCCAAAACATTAAGGTCAAACAGCTCTCTATGCCTTAAGGCAACTAAAGAGATGGATCTTACTGCTGATTGGTCCTAATAAAGATCAGACTTCCAATACCTGGGGTAGGAAGTTCGAGGGGCAGGACTTCCGAGGAGAAAGAGGGATGCAGAGAGAAGCAAGAAGATGTAGGAGAATGCATAGGGACACAGAATAGACCAGAACAAACAGGGACAGG
Organism: Lophiomys imhausi; assembly: GCA_907164525.1. Lineage (NCBI taxonomy): Eukaryota > Metazoa > Chordata > Mammalia > Rodentia > Muridae > Lophiomys > Lophiomys imhausi. The sequence goes on along the minus strand of CAJQZJ010000817.1, from coordinate 103,996 downwards.
ACCAGAGAGGTAAAGAGCTAGCCATGTGGCTGGGACACAGGCTGGGAGGTCAGGTTCAGTTAGAAGCCAGCTGAGAGACTTTACCAGTGAAAGACCAAAAGCTTTAGACTATATAGGAGTCTCCTGTCTTATTTAGACTGCTGGTGAGCCTGTAAAAGCCCTGCAGTAAGCCGAGGTGGGGGTAAGGAAATCTTCCACTGTCACAAAGAATTTGAGCATATTCCCGAACATTTTTTCTCAACCAACTGAACATGTGAAGCCTATGCTCACACTAGTAATTGGTTCTGATCTTAGGCAGCGTATTAGAAGACTGAAAGTTCTTGCCACTGACCCTGTCTGAGGTTTCTCTGGAAGTCCTTGTCGTCATCCATCCAGGCATATTTGCTGACTCTCACAAGAATGCCCCCATTTTGCAACATTTCTTGGAAACTTTCTCTATTCATAAACTGCTTGTCCCACATGTACTCAGGAGATAGGACCTTGGTAGGCTTGTTGTAAAGGAGGTAGTTGTTCAAATAGCTTTCCTCAGGCAGCATGACCTGGATGTGATGAGCTTGGTCCATCATCAGCGCCTGGTAGCAGAACTTGGTGAGCCTGTAAACCTCCAGTACCTTTCCCCCAAAGAAGGCCCCCGAATAGTAAAAGTCTCCCTCATCCTCGGAAATGTAGGCTTGTGACTCAGGCTGCCTCTCATAGGTCAAGGATTTCCTTGGGAATCCAAAGAACAGAGGATGCAAGGTGCCAAACAAGGAAGACAGGATCTCCACACCCACGTTGTTGCAGAAAATGATGTTCACATGGGCACATACCAGGTAGTCCACCTCCTTCACAAAGCGCTGCTCAGAAAAATGGCTGATTGTCTTCATTCTGTACAGGTAAGTGCCCAGCTGGTGGGCAGAGCCCTGGACTTCTAAAATTACCATCTGCCTTCCCTTATAGGGCTTCAAGAGTGGAACACGAGCTGGCTGGTCAGTGAAAATGTAGTACTTCACCCTGTGTCCCTCCATGAAGTATGTCTCCGCAGTCTGCAGGAACACTTTTAGGAAGGCTATATATTTTCCCATGGCAAACACAACTAACCCAATGGAGACATTCTGAAGCCGGAATTGCTGGTTCAGGATTCCTATTTGGAAAGTCCCATCCCACACAATGGGAGCCAGCCAAGGAGTCTGTACGACTATGTTTTCACTACTAGGTGTAAATAGTTGTGACTGATAATACAACATCCTGGACACATTCACTATTTTCAGGTAGTCCACTTCTCTAACTGCTATGCTTTCCATGGCTAGAGTGTATTTTGGCTTCTGCTCTCTCAGCATCAGGAAAGCATAGACAGAAAAGGCCAATGTGAGGGTTAGTAGGAAAACAAAGGTCATAAAAAGAAGTGAATGATACTTTGACTTCTCAGATTTTGGCAATGGTTGAGTCATGGCTGTTGATGCCTGTTCTCTATGACAGTGTAATGTCTTCTGGGTAGGATGTGCCAAATCAAAGGTTCTGAGATATCCAAGTCCCCAACACACAGCTTACTCATCCACTCATCCTCCCAACTCCCCAAGACTGACCCAAGTTCCAGGCACCATGTGGTTCAATTGAAGGAATTCTTGAAATCCAGATGGAACTCAAACAAAGTCAGTTTCTGTTTCTGGTGTTTTCAAAGTAACTGTATGGCAGTATTCAATCATTGGACTACAAAGAAACAGCTGATAGGACAGAACTCAAGATTCTTGAAACATGCTCAGGAGACTGGTTCAAAGGACATCACTAAGCAGGTCAAAATGAGAGATTGTGATGAAATTAGGGCAGGACAGGTGTTTTGGTGTCCACTTAGATCCAAGACAAGTCAAACACCAGCTCAACACAGATAACAGTGTTTTAATTAAGCTGCTACTGATTGATGAATGCTGCAGAACAGAATTGGGAGCTGAGTCATGACCCCCTCCATTCCTCTGATTTCCCCCCCCCCACCTCTCCCCACCCCACAAGCCAGAATGTTACAGAGCTTTTAAGCTTGAATTTGTGCCAAGTTACAGTTACATTTTTCCATCAGTCAGGATTTAGGGATAGGGGACTTCCTTAGGAACACATCTTTGTGGTACACTTATCCTGTTCTCGTTGACTGACTTATTCAACTGTGACAGGGTGACTTATCGAGCTTCATGTCTCAACTTTAGAACCAGGATGTCAGTTACCCAGGCACACATTTTTCTCTGCCAAGCAGGATGTTAATTACTCAAGGAGGTCTTGGAAACTTAAACTTTATTTGACCCCTATTCAAAATGGAAGGTTTACTCAAAATGGCTTCAGTTTGGTTCCTTCTTACTTCATTAGGGTTCCTGTTAGGGTGATCTGAAAGCTGGTTTTATCCTATTGCTAATTACTGACCCCCAAGATCTGGTTGTCACACAGATGAGCACATTGCCATGTATACCTGTCTTTGTTGTGCAAACCTTGGCTTTACCTAATTTAAAGTTGATTGAGTAAAGTGCCTGCAGCCTGGATTGGGTAGAAGAGAGGTGGGGAGAAGGTTTGTGGGCTTTTGGAGAGGTAAAAGTCATGAGGAAGAGAGACACATGTTGAGGGAAGGTTTAATATTGTTTCTGATAAGTTGAATTCAATGCTGAGATCTGGTTATTGCCCCTTCTGAGGCATTCTCTTGATTGGTTAATAAAAGTTGCTTATGGCCAATTAGCTGGGCAGAAAGAGTATAGGAAGGCGGGACTTCTCAGATCAGCACAGGAACTCGGCAGTTGTTAATCTTTAAGCAGCCATTACAAATGAGTACACAGACACCATGTGGATTTTAACAAGCCTTGGCCTGAATTGTGCAATCCTAGCCCATCTAAGCTAGCTCTTAACTCTATTACCCAAATATGACCCCATATATACATACGTCCCCTTGGACTACCATTCTCCATGATATGCTGATGTTCCTGGCCATGTGGAATGAGGTTTCTTTTTCTATCCCATGGTGTGTGCCTCCTTCCTGCTGCTCCTGGCTGGAATTCCTTCTTCTTCCTGCTGCTAGCTGGAATGAATTAATCCTCTCTCTAAAGCGCAGGCTTCCTATCCTAATCCCAGGAAGTCCCACCTTTCTGTCTTTGCCCAATCTCAGGCCTGAGCATTATTTAACCAATCAGAGTCAATATAAGTTACAGATGGCAAACAGGACCAATTAATTAACATTTAGAATGCTTAACACTCCACCAACAGACACAAGAGGAGAGGAAAGGAAAGATAAGTGATGGGTTAAGATAGAGGAAAACACATATGGCTGAGAGCAACCTGCTCAGGAGGCCAGCCAAAATGGAACATATATGCAGGTACTATGGGGTTTAATCTGGAGGGGAGTAGAAATATAGCTAAAGGATTTAGATTTGACTAGCTCCAATGCTTGAGGCATATTAAAATGTAACAGGTGTCTTTGTGAAGTTTATTTGTGGGTGGCAGGTTAGTGATTAACTCCACTGACCAAATAACCATATTAATCATTTATAAATATTAATATTTCATGCTACAATTGACACCCAAAATGGATGGGATGATATCCGTTCCTTAAAATCCATTAGACATTAAAAGAGGGAGAGAGTAAGCTAACACTCCCAGGGACCAAAGGCAAGCTTACTTGCAGATGGAGGTTTTTTTCCCCTAAGCCAAAGAGCCAAAAAGAAACAGGAGATCTCCCCTTCTTATTTGGTTGGTCACAGTGAGAGGATTAGCTCATTGAGACAAAATATAGGGACCGTGGGCCCCAAACCTGAGGCTTGGAATGACTTGGTGAGCATTGGTTCAGTCAGATTGGCACATAGACCCAGGCAAACAGGGAGAACACTGGGTGAGTCAATCTTAGGCCAGAGTCAGGTGGAGAGCTGAGCCTCTCCCTGTGTTAGAAAACCAGGCAGGAAGAGAATCCAAGGTGGCACCATCCATAGAGGATTGTTATCTGAGTAGATGAATGAGATTAGTCACTGTGGAGTGAATGTGAGGTCCCACAGCTGACTGTGAAACACAGACGGTGTCTGAATCTCCACTGACACTGAGACTGGTCACCACACAAAACAGCTTACACAGTTCCTGGGAACATCACCCTGAGATCAGCCAGCTCGGTCACCTATCTGTCAGAGCAGATCTAGCCCATGAGAGGATCCAGCCCATGGCTCTAGCCACAGATCAGCGGCCATGCCTGTCTTCCTGATATCCAGCCTGCACTCGGACCTGTACACCCAACAAGGTAAAAACAGCTGGACCACAAGGGTAAAGGTAAGTAAGATTTTCTTTCCGGAGTTCCAAACATGGTGGCACAGTATGCACTGTAGCTTAGTGGCAGAGACCTAACCCAGTCACAGCAAAGCAATTAGAAGCCAAGACTGACTGCAAACAACTGTGTGTTCTCTGCAAATATTGGGATGGGTCACTCACGCTAGCACCCAAGTGTTTGAGGCAGCCAGCAACAGGCACTGAAGCTGGTACCTGTCTTGGGTGGAGCTCCCTGCCTGCATGGTCAGCCTAGCTTCTGAACCAGAACAACTGTGTCAGTGAGGGAAGAACACAGGCCCAACCACAGCTCTACCTGTCTTTCTGAGGAGACCTGTCAGCTCCCAGGCCCTCAGAGGATAGCCCCCTCCCCACTCCAATCCCCTCTATATTGGTCCAATTGGGTCACAACCAGTTGAGGAGAGTGGTGGTCACTCTCTGAGAGCCAGTCTATTACAGGAACCTACCTAGCATTTGGAGGTGGACACCAGGATCTCAGGATCAGCCAACCCCCAGAACAGGGAGTTTCCCTGAGCACCAAGGTCAACTGACATCAGAAACAAACAGACAACACTAGGGTCAATCAGATGACAAAAGGTAAGAACATGGTAAAACAAACAAACAAACAAACAAACAAACAAACAAAAAACCAAAGCAATAGGATGTCTCCAGATCCTAGCTATAATGTGACAGACAACTCTGGACATTCTAACACAATTGAAACAAAGGAAATGACCTCAATCCTATGCTTATATTAATAATAGAAGGCCTAAGGGAGGAAATCAAATACCTCAGAGAGCAACAACAAAGCACTGCAAAGGAGGTGATGGAAATGAATAAAGTGCTTAAAGGAATGGAAGACTTGAAAAGGGAAGTTGAAGCAATGAAGAAAATTCAATATGAGACATCCATAGAACTGGAAAACCTTAAAAAAAAGAGAATAGGAACTAGAGACACTAGCATCACCAACAGAATACAAGAGATGGAAGAAAGAATTTCAGGCTCAGAGGATAAAATTGAAGAAATGGATACATCTGTCAAAGAAAATGTCAAATCTAAAAAAGTCCTGACACAAACCTTCAGGAAATCAAGGACACTACAAAAAGATGAAATCTCAGAATGATAGGAATAGAAGAAAGAGAAGATTCTCAGCTCCACATACCAGAAAATATCTTCAACAAAATCATTGAAGAGAATTTCCCAAATATAAAAAAAGAGATGCCTAAAACTGTATAAGAAGCTTACAGAACTCCAAATAGATTAGACCAGAAAAGAAAATCCTCCTGCCACATAATAATCAAAACACTAAATGTACAGAGCAAAGAAAGAATATTAAAAGCTTCTAGGGAAAAGGGTCAAGTAACATATAATGGCAAACCTATCAGAATCACACCTGACTTTTCATCAGAGATGCTAAAAGCCAGAGGGGCCTGGACAGATGGCTTGTAGACCCTAAAAAACCCACAAATGCCAGGCCAGACTACTATTCCCAGCAAAATTGTCAACCAACATAGATGGAGAAAACAAGATAGTCCATGTTAAAGCTAAATTCAAACCAGATCTATGCAGAAATCCAGCTCTACAGAAAATGTTAGAAGGAAAACTCCAACCCAAAGAGGTTAACTACACACAAGAAAGCACAGGAAGCAAATAACACACCTGCAGCAAACCCAAAATCACTCACGCACTATTTCCACCAACATCAAGATAGCAGGAAGTAACAATCACTGGTCATTAATATCTCTCAACATCAGTGGACTCAATTCCCCAATAAAAAGACACAGGCTAGCAGAATGAATTTGAAAACAAATCCCACATTCTGCTGCTTACAAGAAACACACCTCAGCAAAAAAGATAGTGCTGGAAAAAGATATACAAAGCAAATGGACCCAAGAAGCAAGCTGGAGTGGCCATTCTTGTATCCAATAAGTTAGACTTTCAACCAACATTAATCAAACGAGATGGTGAAGGACACTACATACTCATCAAAGGAAAAATCCACCACCAAGATGACATCTCAATACTGAGCATCTATGCCCCAAATGTAAGACCACCCACATTTGTTAAAGAAACACTACTGAAGCTGAAATCCCACATTGAACCTCACACAATAATAATGGGAGACACACCACTCTCACCACTGGACAGATCAACAATGCAGAAACCAAACAGAGAAATAATGACCCTCACAGATGCCATGAATCAAATGGACCTAGATGATATCCACAGAACATTTCACCCCAAAACAAAAGAATATAATTTATTCTTGGCACCTCATGCAACCTTCTCCAAAATCGACCACATAGTAAATCACAAAGCAAGTCTCAAAAGATACAGGAAAATTGAAATTACCCCTTGTAACTTATCAGACTATCAAGGAATAAAGCTAGACTTCAACAATAACAAAACAACAGAAATCCTGCAAAAACATGGAAACTGAACAACTCTCTACTCAATGACCTCTGGGTCAGGGAAGAAATAAAAAAAGAAAGTCTTCTTAGAACTCAATAAAAATGAAGGCACAACATACCCAAACTTATGGAATACATTGCAAGCAGTGCTAAGAGGAAAGTTTATAGCACTAAGTGCCTTCAAAAATAAACTGGAGAGTTCCCATACTAGCGACCTAAAAGCACACCTGAAAGAGCTAGAACAAAAAGAAGCAAACACTCCCAAGAGGAACAGACAAGAGGAAATTATCAAACTCAGGGCTGAAGTCAACAACTTACAAACAAAAAGAATACAAAGAATCGACAAAACCAAGAGTTGGTTCTTTGAGAAAATAAAAAAAAAATAGACAAGCCCTTAGCTAAACTAACTAAAAGGCAGAGGGAAAATACCCAAATCAACAAAATCAGAAATGAAAAGAGGAAATAACAACAGACATTGAGGAAATCCAAAGAATCATTAGGTTCTACTTCAAAAGCTTGTACTCCACAAGATTGGAAAACCTAAATGAAATGGACAATTTTCTTGATAGATTCCAGCTACTAAGGTTAAATCAAGAACAGGTAAACAAATTAAACAGTCCTATAACCCTTAAGGAAATAGAAGAAGTCATTAGAAGTCTTCCAACCAAAAAAAGCCCAGGCCCAGATGGTTTCAGCACAGAATTCTACCAGACATTCAAAGAAGAGCTAACACCAATATTCTTCAAACTCTTCCACAACATAGAAACAGAAGGAATACTGCCAAACACATTCTATGAGGCCACAGTCACCCTGATACCTAAACCTCACAAAGACCCAATGGAGAAAGAAAAATTCAGACCAATTTCCCTTATGAACATGGATGCAAAAATACTTAATAAAATACTTGCAATCCAGATCCAAGATCACATAAAAAGTATCATGATCAAGTAGATCAAGTAGGCTTCATCCCAGGGATGCAGGGATGGTTCAACATAAGAAAATCCATCAATGTAATCTACCACATAAACAAGCTGAAAGAAAAAAAAAACCACATGATCATCTCATTGGATGATGAAGAAGCTTTTGACAAAATCCAGCACCCCTTCATTTTAAAAGTCTTGGATAGATCAGGCATACAAGGACCATACTCTAACATAATAAAGGCAATTTACAACAAGCCAAGAGCCAACATCAAACTAAATGGAGAGAAACTTAAAGCACTTCCTCTAAAATCATGGATGAGGCAAGGCTGCCCACTCTTTCTGTATCTCTTCAACATAGTACTTAAAGTTTTAGCTAGAGCAATAAGACAACTAAAGGAGAACAAGGGGATACAAATTGGAAAGGAAGAAGTCAAAGTATCCCTATTTGCAGATGATATGATAGTATGCATAAATGACCCCAAGAATTCCACCAGAGAACTACTACAGCTGATAAACTCCTTCAGCAAGGTGGCTGGATACAAAATCAATTAAAAAAATCAGTAGTCCTTCTTTACACAAAAGATAAATGTGAGCTGAGAAAGAAATAAGGAATTAACACCCCTCACAATAGCCACAAATAATATAAAATACCTGGGGGGGGAACTCTAACCAAACAAGTGAAAGCATGTATGATAAGAACTTCAAGTCCCTGAAGAAAGAAATTGAAGATATCAGAAGATGGAAAGATCTCCCTTGCTCATAGATAGGTAGGATCAACATAATAAAAATGGCCATCTTACCAAAAGCAATATACAGATTCAATGCAATTTCTATCCAAATACCAACTTAATTCTTTCCAGACTTGGGAAAAACAATTCTCAACTTTGTATGGAATAACAAAAGACCAAGAATAGCTAAATCAATCATGTACAATAACAGAATATCTGGAGGTATCACCATCCCAGATTTCAAGCTGTACTACAGGGCAATAGTAATAAAAAAAGCATGGTACTAGTATAGAAACAGACCAATGGAATCGAATCAAAGACCCAGAAATAAACCCACATACCTACAGTCACTTAATTTTCAACAAAGAAGCCAAAACCATACAATGGAAAAAGGAAAGCATCTTCAATAAATGGCGCTGGTCTAATTGGATGTCAATATGTAGAAGAATGCAAATAGACCCATACCTATCACCCTGTACAAACCTTAAGTCTAAGTGGATCAAAGACTTCAATATAAAACCAGACACACTAACATTAATAGAAGAGAAAGTGGGGAAAAGCCTGGAACTCATTGGCACTGGTAGCAACTTCCTTAACAGAACACCAATAGCTCAGGCACTAAAACAAACAATAAATGAGACCTTATGAAATTGAAAAGCTTCTATAAGGCAAAGGACACTGCTCTTAGAACAAATGGCAGCCTACAGACTGGGAAAAGATCTTCACCAACCCAACATCTGACAGAGAGCTAATATCCAAAATATATAAAGAACTGAAGAAATTAAACACCAAAAAATCAAATAACCCCATCAAAAATGGGGTATAGAGCTAAACTGAGAATTCACAGAAGAGGAATCCCTAAAGGCTGAGAGGCACTTGAAGAAATGTTTAACATCTTTGGTCATCAGGGAAATGCAACTTAAAACAACTCTGAGATTCCATCTCACACCTGTCAGAATGGCTAAGATCAAAAACTCAAATGATAGCACATGCTGGTGAGGATGTGGAGAAAGAGGAACACTCCCCCATCGCTGGTGGGAGTGAAAACTTGTACAACCACTTTGGAAATCAATCTGGAGATATCTTAGAAAATTGGGAATAGTTCTACCTCAAGGCTCAGCCATACCTCTCCTGGGCATATATCCAAAAGATTTGAAATGAAACCACAAGGACATTGCCTCAACAATGTTCATAGAAGCTTTATTTGTAATAACCAGAAACTGGAAATAACCCAGATGTCCTTCAACTGAAGAATGGATAAAAAAACTGTGGTACATTTATGCAATGGAATACTACACAGCTATCAGAAACAAGGAAATCATGCAATTCGAAACCAGATGGATTGATCTAGAAAAGTTCATCCTAAGTGATCTAACTCAGTCCCAGAAAGATAAACATGGTATGTACTCTTTTATAAGTGGATATTAATCATACATCACAGGATAATCATCCTACAACCCAAACAGATAGGAACCTAGCATATCTATCCTAGGAAAAATTTCACTCAGCAATGAGTCATGGAATCTGCTGCAGGTTAGTGGAACACCTTACCCTAGATGGTGTGCCATATCAAGCCCCAGTACAAGTGGAAGCTCTTGGCCTCACATGACTGAAGAACTGAGGGAGTATGATATGTGAGGGGCTACTTTATCTGAGGAAAAGGAGACTGCCAAGTAGAGGAATAATGAGGGAGGGAGGAGTGAAGGAGAGGGGGAGGGAGAGGACAGGAGGGAGGAGGGAAGAAACTATGTTCTAGAAGTAACTTGAGAAAACTAAATAATACTTAAAAAGGGTTAATAAGCTTAAAAATATAATAAAAATAAAATTTAAAAATTTCAAATTATAATTTACCAAAGGTATACTTGCCTTATTGATATGAAAGGAAAAATGGCCTTAATTTCAGATTAGAATGTTACACTGCAGGTTGCGATATAGCTCACATACACTTGATATCAGCTTAAAAGTTTATTTTTTTTGTAGATATAAAGGATATTTTCGTGGTTTGGCATTAAAAACATGTAAGAGGCTTAAAAATGCTGTAGATAAATTAAAAGTTACTACAGTTCAACCTGGTTTTCTAAACCTCCAAGTGTTGAAAAAATTTGGAGCTAAGGTAAAATATATGAGATGCATGGTATTAGCCCATGCCCTTAACTCCAGCAGAGACAGGAGGATCACTGTAGATTTAGTTGTCTCGTAAATTCTAGAGTTACAAGGAACAGGGTGGTGATAGTGCACACCCTTAATTCTATCATTTCAGGGAGATACACCCTTAATCCCAACACACTAGAGACAAAAACCTGCAGATCTCTGAGTTCAAGGCCAGTCTGATACAAAGCAAGCTGTAAATAGAGAAAAACTTAGATCCAGTGGTAGGGATGCACATTTTTAATGCCATCAGTTGGGAAGCACATGCCTTTGATCCCAATACTTAGAATGCAGAGACAGGCACATAGGATTTGGAAATATTTAAGTCTATAAGCTACTCACAAAAGGCATGCTGAAATTCAAAGTGAATTGTCCTTTGAGATCTCAAAATATATACACTTAAAGGTTTGTTTAGTTCCAAAATATCAAAATAATTTCTTTTTTAATCTCAATTGAAAGATAGTACTTTTTATATTGTCAAAAAAACCGAATTTACTCCAGGAAAAATATTACCTGCCCCCCAAAAAAGTAGTGTCCCAGAGTTAGGATTAGGGCAGGGCTCTGTTCTTATCTTTCCAGGAGATTAAACGCATCCATCCAGGGACAACTGGACAACTTAAACCTTAGAAGAAAACAGATCAGACACCAAAGAAGATAAGTAGCCCAGATGATCCAGCCTCACAGACTCTCTCAGTAGCTGTTTCCTCAAAAGTCTACAAGCACAACTCAAAATCGCTGAGATTGTTCAGCCCCACAGACTACTCCAGACTGTAAAGCCCTGAAGTTCAGCTTCTGTCTACAGACTTCGTAGAACATTTAAATAGATGAGCACAAAATGACTGAACATCAAGTGATTCTATTAATATGCTTAACCATTTTCCATTCTTATTTCGGCCCCAAACAGGTTTGCTACATCCCAAATCAGCAGGAAGTCATTTTAAGAGCGACGTACCATCCCCAGAAGGTGAGGTGGGTGATTCCCCCATCTTTGTTCATTTGATGGGTTATAGATACTTGTTATTTAGGGGGAGAGATTATAAGCTGTTAAATAGGTTTTGGAGGTTAGACCCAGGGATTTCTCTCTTTTTCTTTTCTGTATCCTTCTTTTTCTCCTATGTAGGGGTGAAAAGACTTGAGAAAAAAATGGGATATAGACATACTATAGGAATGATAAAAAGGACAGATTATTGAATATGCTCTTATACCTTTGTATATTGATACAAAATTAAGATTATATTTGGCTGAGTCAGTATTGATCTTTGTATAATGATACAAAATTAAGATTATATTGGGCCACACTGGTATTGATCTTTGTATATTGATAGAAAGTTAAGGTTAACTATTTTTAAGGTATTGTACCTAGGTAATGCTTAAAAATGAAATGTGAAGTTTTGGCCTTTTGTTAGCAACTGTCATAAACTGATTAGGATAATTAAGAAATGCAACCTAATAGTCATTTATGCATGCCATTTTGTTAGGTACTAGGGCAATCTATCACAGTTATTTTCTAAGTTAATCAGAAATCAAGTTACTAAGAGACAAGCAACATTTGCTTATCTAAATATAAGGAGAGAGATAGGTGGTCTTCAAAAACCTCAAGAGATCTGCAGAATATGGCATTCAAAGATGTTTTCTTAACTTAAGATTTCTTTGATATTGAGACATGTCAGCTCCTGACAGCACCCCCTATTCTACTCCAAGTAGAAGATGAGCATCAAAGAATCTCCAATTGGAGATGGTTGAATTAGTGGCAATCATATCACTTGGCAAGAAAAATCCCTTGCTTCAACTGTAGACAGAATGTTGTCCAAAAAGGACAAAAACTTGGAAGCAGGTAAGTCAACAGCCTAGCTCTGCCAAGACAGGGTAGGCAAGTCCTTCATAACTCCTGCTTTACAATCAATGTATGCCAGAGAAACGGGGCCAAACAGCTGAAGATTGATGCTGTAATGTATGGATAGAAATTGGGAACTGTCCAGGCAGCCACTGATATGTCATTTCTTAGTTTTGGAAGCTGCTGGCCCTGCATTTCTTTTATAATCAGATATATTTATTCCTCTCAGGTCTCTGAGGTGGTTGAAAACTAGATAGCTAGAATCTCATAGTTAAATTTTGAGTTGTTTAGGAATTAAGAGAGTGTTCTGTATCTAAGAAGATGTTTTTAAAATTGTGATGCAAATTAGGATGGAAGCTGAGTTGGATATAGAACTTTAAACTCATGGAGATGGTTGGATAGTAGAATGTTAAAGTCAGTTGCCAAATACGTTTGGACTGGACACTGGGAATGTATGCTAAGCTTTATAATTCTCATAATTGTAGCCTAATTATGTCTGTTGTCTTGTATTGTATTTGTTGTTATAAGAGAAAGAGCCATTTGTTGGACTGAAAGGGGGAGCTGTTGGGGGGAAAAAGATATACCTTAAACTTAAAAAAAAGGGAAGGGGATGGGTGGGTTGAGGGGGAAATGGATGGGAGGGTGGTACTGGAGGGGGGAGTAGGGAGGGAATTGCGATTGAGATGTAACTTGAAGAAAAAAAATGAATAACACAAACAAAAAAAGAATACTAAAAAAAAAAAAAAAAAAGCCAGGCAATTTACTCCTGTGTAGGGAGGGAATGCTGGCTGCTGGGTAAACTCCTGCTACACAGAGAGAATGTTCAAATATTAGACAGTTTCAATAGAAATCAGGGAAGACAAAGTTCCCCTGGTGTTATGAGACTGTGAGCCACATGTTGCAGCCTGGGAATTAAAAGACACATACTGGCTGCTGCTGAGCTAGGCCCACCTGCTGCCTGCCTACCCGTGGGATACAGAGCCACAGCTGGCCTCCATACTGCAGACCATGGCTAGGCCAAGGCTAACAGGGACCTGGACATTTTGCTTCATCCAGAGAGATACAATTCCTGGCTAGGCTGGAGGCTAATGAACCTACCCATTCATCTCAAACCTGGTAGCCTTCTAGACTACGCTAGGGAGCAGAGTTATAAACCTAGATTAAAAATGGAGGAATTCACAATGTCTCTGTACATTTGGATTCCTCTTGCGTTTGTTTCTCTTTGAATGCAAATGCAAACCACCATGACAACTGTGGTTCTGTGTATCCTTTTTGAGTAAAACCAGTGTAGGACAAACTTAAATAAGAAGAGATCTTACAGATGGAATGCTAAATTGCAAGCAGTGACAATGGGGGAAGGGAAAAGGCTCTTCCTGATAAATAATACAAAGCTGATATGAGCTGAAGCTCAGAGCTCCCTGGCTACATGATGCCTCTCAGCTCTTTCTGGTATGGGTCCACCAATGCAGGACAGCAGCTAGATTCCAAGGAATGATGAACAGAGCTTCACTGTTACAGCATGGGATGGCACAGCTGGACTAAGGCTTGGAATATTCTTGTTTCTTTGCTTGATCTTTGTTTGGATGTCTTTGATTTGCTCTATATTGGCAAGTAGGAAGGATAATTTTTGGTTCATCATTGCTGAAATATGGAAGATTTTTGAGGACTTTGAACAGATTTGGAGTCCAGATTTGTTGTTGTCTAGGTTGTAGAGTTACTGTTATTTGGGATTCAAATATTTGAAATATTTGAGCAGGGTGGTTGTGGCATATGCCTTTGATCTCAGCACATAGGAGACAGAGACAGGCAGATCTCTGTGAATTCTAGACCAGACTGGTCTACACAATGAAGTCAGGGCAGGACCCCTTCCTGATAAGATGAGACCACTTGCTAACAACAGTGTAGAATTCAAAATGACACATTTTTTTCTTTAAGGTACTATGTAGGTTTTTTCTTGGTGATGGATGGTGATGTCCTTACTGATCTGAAAGATGGATACACATGAATCTTGTATGTGTATAAAGAAAAAAAGCACTTAGGCCAAATGAAAGACATTCTGTTTGGAGAAAGGGATATCATGCAGGCAGCCAGTCTTCTTAGGATGTAAGGCTCCCCCACAGGAGTACTGGTTCCAAAAGACATTTTGCCCTAATAAAGATGCTCTGTTAGTCAATGTTAAGGACCCAGAATTAGGCTGAGAGATGAACATGCAACAGGTTTTGGACATGGAAATGTTCCAGATATGGCTTATATTCCTATAGGTCAAACACTTATGAAATGCTTTGTTGACCTTATTTTTTTTTAAGAAGTGGAAATCACACAAGTAGCACAACTGCTAAGATAAAAGGGGCTCTACAAAGGACGGCTGAATTCGATCAGCATATACGTATGATAACTTCAGAATGAAAAAGAAGATATACTGCATTGAGGAGGATATTTACATTTCTTTCCACAGGAAAAGAAAAACTGTCTTAATCCAAATTTTACTGGGGAAGATCTCCTGAAGATCTGGCTACAAACAAAAGAACAAGCCGGTAACTTATATTTGCTGATTCTACTACGTGGGAACAGCTCAGACTGGTGAAGACCTAAATATAGATGCATAGCCAATAAAAATCTTTTTGGCTACATAGAATCCACATGACTTATTATTACATGTCACCCTTTCATATGGCATAAATGGAGATTTACAAATGTCTTTCTTATGCTCAAACAAAAACTAGAAAATCTTCCTTGATTGATCTGTGCATCCTGAGTGTCCCTTGCATTTGTGATTGTAGAGCTGTATGTTACTTGTGAGACCTTGTATATTTACAGAGCAAAAGGACCGAACAAAGAAGTTGAATTGGATGTGACAAGATTCATCCTGGAGGATGCTGAGCAAGATGCTGAGAAATATCCCAACATCCTATAGGACCAAGCCTTAAACTGCTTCAGTTCCTGCTCCATCAAAACCCACTTCCAGGACAGCTTCAAACTGTTGTAGACAGGACTTTGTTTGGGCCTACATTTTCAGCACTGAAGAGACTAAATAGCAGATGTTACTATTATACTGCTTAACCATTTTTTTCACTTTTACTTTTTCCTTTTATTTCACCCAGGGAAACCTGGGTCCCCAAACAAGTTTCCTAAGTTCCTGATCTGCAGGAAGCAATCTCAATCTATGTTCCATTCCCTTGGGTTGAAGGGGGCAAGTTTTGGTTGTCCTCTTGGTTAATGGATGCTTATCATTATAAAGGGGTTAAGAAAAAAAATCAGGGATATAGGAATTCCATATAGAAATAGCATAGGGATAAAAGGATAAGGCTAGATTATTGAATCTACTCTTCAACTTAAAACTATTGCTATTCTCTAAATAAGGTTAATTTTTGATACATTGGTGTAGAATTTTGTATGTCAATAAAGGTTATTTTATATATGTATTATATATTTTTATATGTGAAATATAATTATATGTATATTTAAACTCTTATATAAGGTATTGTGCCTATGTAAGTCATTTAAAAGTACAGGTTTACTTCCAGTCCTTTTATGGGCCTCTACTGCAATCTGTTTAGGAGATTGGGTAGTGGAGGTTGATGGTTGGCTAGTCAGACTCATGGTAATGTCAAATACTGGTCTGGTTAGGCACAGAGATGTGCTTCCTAGGTTGAGCAGATAATGGGTGGCTGGAAACAAGCACATTTTCCTTTTCAAATTTACTATAGATGGAATAAAATAATATATTTTTTCCCAAAACCTCAGAGGCCTGCAGAAAATGGCAATTAAAGGTGTTTCTATTATTTTAAGAATTCTTTGAGCAGGGCGGGGTGATGCACACCTTTAATCCCAGCACTTGGGAAGCAGAGGCAGGTGCATCCAAAAAAACAAACAAAAAAAAACAAAAACAGAATTCTTTGATTTAAAGCATGTCAACTCCTGACCGTACCCATTCAACTTGGAAGATTATGAGCATCAAAGAATCTCCAACAAGAGGTTGCTCCTACTGGATAAAAACACCCTTGCTCTCTCAACAGACAATATACAGTCCAAAAATGGATTGCAGCTTGAATGTAGGTAAGTTGATGGGCTAACTCTGCAAAGACAGGGTGGGCAATTTCTTATTTGCGGTTGTTCAATTTAGTCTCTGAGATATGCTTAACCAGAAGGCTGAAGATGATACTCTAATGGTATTGAGAGATATCTGGGACTGTCCAGGCAGCAAACTGTCATTTTTCCATTTTGGAAGCTGCTTGTCTGCACTTCCTGCTTACTCAGATAAAATATTATCCCTTCTTAAGTCTCTGATGGGGTTGAAGACTTAATAGTTGGGTGTCATATTAGGCTTAAGTTATTTAGGATTTAGAAAATGTTTTACGAAGATTTTTTTTAGATCTAAAAGATATTTTTAAGTTGTTAAATACAAACTATGATAAAAATGATTTAGGTTCATAACTTTAGACTCACCAAGATAGGATAGATGATGCTTTAAGGTTGCCAAATAAAAATATGCTAAACATTATGTATGCAACTTTTAGATATGGTTTTCCTGATTGTTTCATATTTGTTCTTAGTGGGTATAGTTTAAAATTAGCCTTTTTATTAGACAAAAAGGGGGAATTGTTAGGGTGATCTGAAAGCTACTTGTATTCTGTTGCTAATTAGTGACCCCCAAGATCTGGTTGCATGTATATGTGTGTGTGTGTATATGTATATACACACATGTATATATATGTATATGTATATACACACATGTATATATGTATACACGAATATATATGTGTGTGTATATATACACATATATATGTTTATGTGTATGTATGTATATAATATTGAGATATATTCTCCTCCATTACTAGTCATGGAAGGGTGCTTCTTACTGACTTGCTCAACAATGGCTTGTTCAGTCTGCTTTCTTATAAAACCCAGGACCACCAGCCCAGGGGTGCCCCCATCAATCACTAATACTAAAAAAATGCCTAGCAGACTTGCATATAGACTGATCTTATTTCCTTAATTGAGGTTCATTCCTCTTAGATGATTTTAGCCTTGTGTTAAGTTGACATAAAACTAGCACAGTTGACACCTTGTCCCCTTGACAAACCCATCACCATTAAGCCACTTCCTTTCCTTTCTCATTCTTCCCCAACACCTCACATTAAAACCAAAATAACTTTAAAAGTCCTTTGGTCTTTACAAATTCAAACATAGTAAAAGTTCAGTCAGTCCCTTTAAGATATCTAGTCTTTTTAAAATTCCAAAATCTCTTCTAAAAGTTCAAAACCATGTCCATTCCACCACAACTGCTGTTCTTGGTGGTCATCCCACGGTACTGGCGTCTCAAAAATGCTAAGGTCCCTTGCTGCAACTGGACTGCTCTTTCACCTCTCCTGGGCTTTCCTTCAGAACTCCGGTCCTGCCACACAGTGCCAAGCCTCAGCTGCTCTCCATGACCCCTTCCTTCATGCCTTCAAAGCTAGTACCCATGGAGTGATGCTTGCACTACCAGGTTTGGCTGGTAGCATGAGCTACAACCCTGACTGCTTCTGGAACACTCCCTCTGTGTGTTGACAGTAAAGAAACACTTCCCAGAAGACTTAACCTCAGTGTTGCTGGTCTCTTTTTAATCACAGCTGATTCTTCAGCCCCAGCTGATAATTGGTGCCAGAAAAGCAAAGTTTCTCCTTTAGTGGTTCTGGACTCTTGTTAATCGCACCTGATTCTTCAGCTCCAGATGATCAGACAGCACAGAGTCTTCACCAAAAGGCCCAGTACAGTCTTTGTTTCCCTCTGAAACTTCACAAGTCAGGCCTCCATTGTTTATACTGCCCTCAGCATTTTTATCTTCAAAGCTCTGGCAGGACAACCCACTGATTTCTCAACTTTCAATAGATCTTCTAGCCCAAAGTTCCCAAGACCTTCCACAAACAATGTGGTCAGGTCTGTCACAGGAATATCCCACTCCTGGTACCAGCTTGTTGTCTAAGTTTGTCTTAGTTAGGATTACTATTTCTGTGATGAAACACTATGACCAAAGCAAATTTGGGAGGAAAGGGTTTAGTTAGCTTACACTTCCTTATCACTGTTCATCATCAACAGAAGTCAGAACAGGAACTTAAACGGGCAGGAAACAGGAGCCAGGAACTGATGCAGAGGCCATGGAGGGGTGCTGCTTACTTGATTGCTCCTCATACCTTTCCCAGCTTGTTTTCTTATAGAATCCATGACCCAGCCAAAGGATGGCCTTACGCACAGTGGACTGGGCCCTACCCCATCAATCACTAATTAAGAAAATGCCCTACATGCTTGCCTATGGCTGAATCTTATGGAGGCATTTTCTTAATTGAGGTCCCCTCCTCTCAGGTGACTATATAGCTTGTGTCAGGTTGACACAAAAATATCCAGGACACTTTCTGAACCTTTCCACTGACCCCATTGTTCATCTTTTCCAAGAACCATCTGAAACTGCAAATTAATTAATTATTGTTGTTATTTTTTCATTTTTTAGATAAACCACAGAACATTTATTTTTGTGGGTTTTGCTTGTAAATCAAGACGAGGCAGTAGACATAATCATGTGAAAAGACAGAAGAAAACAGACAAATCAGTTGCCTGTATGGATAGCCTCTGGGTCTGTCTTCACCACGAAGCAGAGTTCGAAGTGACTTTTTTTTCCTTTATTTTTTTATTTTTATTTTTTTAAAGATTTATTTATTTATTTTATGTATGGGCGCTTTATCTGTATGAACAGATGTAACCAGAAGAGGGCATCAGATCACGTTGTGGATGGTTGTGAGCCACCATGTGGTTGCTGGGAATTGAACTCAGGACCTTTTGGAAGAACAGCCAGTGCTCTTAACCACTGAGCCATCTCTCCAGCCCTTTTCCTTTATTTTTTATTTCTTTAAGTTACATCTCAATTGCAGTTCCCTCCCTATTCCCCCTCTAGTCCCACCCTCCCACCCTCAATCTCCCATCCTCTTCCCCCTTTTTTTTTCTTTTAAGTTTAAGGTATATCTTATTTCCCCCTACAGTTTCCCCTTTCAGTCCAACAAATGGTTCTTTCTCTTATAATAATAAATACAATACAAAACAACAGAGGTAATTAGGCCACAGTTATGAGGGTTATATGGCTTAGCATACATTCCCAATGTCCAGTCCATATGTATTTGGTACTTGACTTTAACATTCTACTATCTAACCATCTCCATGAGTTTAAAGTTCTATATCTGACTCAACATTCACACTAACTTGCAACACAATTTTAAAAGTATCTTCTTATATCTATAACACTCTCTTGACTCCTAAACAACTCAAAATTTATTTATGAGACTCTAGCTATCTGTTCTTCAACCACCTCAGAGACCTGAGAGGGATAAATATATCTGATTTTATAGGAAGTACAGGGCCTGCAGCTTCCCAAACTAAGAAATGACATACCAGTGGCTGCCTGGACAGTTCCCATTTTCTCTCCATACATTACAGCATCAATCTTCAGTCATTTGGCCCCGTTTCTCTGACAGACATTGATTGTATGGCAGGGATTATGAAAGACTTACCTACCCTGTCTTGGCAGAGCTAGGCTGTTGACTTACCTGCTTCCAGGTTTTGTCCTTTTTGGACAGCATTCTGTCTACAGTTGGAGCAAGGGGCTTTTCCTACCAAGAGATAGGCTTGCGACTAATTCAATCATCTCCCACTGGAGATTCTTCGATGCTCATCTTCTACTTGGAGGAGAACAGGGGGTGCTGTCAGGAGTTGATATGTCTTGATATAAAAAAAAATCTAAAGTTACGAAAACATCTTTGAATGCCATATTCTGCAGATCTCTTGAGGTTTTTGAAGAGGCCCTATCTATTTCTTATATTAGGGTAAGCAGATGTTGCTTGTCTCTTAGCAGGTTTATTTCTGATTAGCTTAGAAAGTAACTATAATAGGCTGTCATATTACCTAACAGAATGACCTGCTTGCATAACCATTAGTTTGTATTTCTTAATTATCCTAAACAGTTTATGACAATTAGTAGTAAAAGGCCGAAACATCACATTTCATTTTTTTCTTTACCTCCTAACCCTTCCATCCCATTTCTCTGGGGTGGGGTGTCCTTATATAACAGTCCCTCATCTCAGTTGAGAGGTCGTATGAGGGCCAAGAGCCTCCTCATTCATTGGGGGTCTACGAAGCAGTACCATCAGTGAAAAGTGTCTCGTTGCCTGGGAGAGAGAACTACTAAACAAACAAACCAATAAGCAGACAATAGATAGAAAAGATGAAAAAATAGAAAAAAATATAAAAAATAAATAAAAAATAAAAATTAAAAATGAAAAGTCTATGTCCAAGTTCCCTTTGGTTTGTTAGTTGTAGTATCGATACCCTCTACTATATAGCTAAAATCCTACTATAAATGAATAGATGCCATATGCGTCCTTCTGAGTCTGGGTTAGCTCACTCAGGATGAGCTTTTCTAGTTCCATCCATTTGGCTGCAAATTGCATAATTTAATTGTTCCTGATAGCTGAATAGTATTCCATTGTGTAGATGTACCACAGTTTTTTAACCCATTCTTCGGTTGAGGGACATCTGGGTTGTTTCCATTTTCTAGCTATTACAAATAAGGCTGCTATAAACATAGATGATGAAACTTCCTTATGATTCCGTGAAGAGGCATTTGGGTGTATACCCAGAAGTGGTATGGCTGGGTCCTGAGGCAGAGCTATTCCAAGTTTTCTAAGATATCGCCAGACTGACCTCCATAGTGGTTGCACAAGCCTGCACTCCCACCAGCAATGGAGTAGGGTACCCCTTTCTCCACACCCTCGCCAGCATGTACTGTCATTTGAGTTTTTGATCTTAGCCATTCTGACAGGTGTGAGATGGAATCTCAGAGTCGTCTTGAGTTGCATTTCTCTGATGATTAAGGATGTTGAGCATTTCTTCAAGTGTCTCTCAGCCATTAGGGATTCCTCCTTTGTGAATTCTCTATTTAGCTCTGTCCCCCATTTTTTGATTGGATTATTTGGTTTCTTGGCATTTAATTTCTTGAGTTCTTTGTAGATTTTGGATATTAGCCCTCTGTCAGATGTGGGGTTGGTGAAGATTTTCTCTCAGTCTGTAGGCTGCCGTTTTGTTCGAATGACAGTGTCTTTTGCCTTACAGAAGCTTTTCCGTTTCATGAGGTACTATTTATTGATTGTTGATCTCAAGTCCTGAGCTGTTGGTGTTCTGTTCAGGAAGTTGTCACCTGTGCCAATTAGTTCGAGGGTTTCTCCCACTTTTTTTTCTAGTAGATTTAATGTGACCGGCCTTATGTTAAGGTCTATGATCCACTTGGACTTAAGTTTTGTACAAGGTGATAAGTATGGGTTTAATTTAATTCTTTTACAAGTGGACATCCAGTTGGACCAGCACCATTTGTTGAAGATGCTGTCCTTCTTCCATTGTGCCATTTTGGCTTCTTTGTCAAAAATTAGGTTGCCATAAGTGTGTGGGTCTATTTCTGGATCTTCAATTCGATTCCATTGATCTACTGGTCTGTTTCTATACCAATACCATGCTGTTTTTACAACTATTGCTCTGTAGTACAGCTTGAAATCTGGGATGGTGATACCTCCAGATGTTTTTTTATTGTACAGGATTGATTTAGCTATTCTGGCCTTTTTGTTGTTCCATATGAAATTGAGAATAGCTCTTTCCAAGTCTATAAAAATTGTATCGGTATTTTGATAGGAATTGCATTGAATCTATATATTGCTTTTGGTAGGATGGCCATTTTTATTATGTTGGTCCTACCTATCCATAAGCATGGGAGATCTTTCCATATTCTAAAGGCCTCTTCCATTTCTTTCTTCAAGGGCTTGAAGTTCTTGTTGTACAGGTCCTTTACTTGCTTGGTTAGAGTTACCCCCAGGTATTTTATGTTGTTTGTGGCTATTGTGAAGGGGGTTGTTTCCCTTATTTCTTTCTCAGCCCATTTGTTTGTTGTATAAAGAAGGGCTTCTGATTTTTTTGAATTAATTTTGTATCCAGCCACGTTGCTGAAGGTGTTTATCAGCTGTAAGAGTTCTCTGGTGGAATTTTTGGGGTCACTTATGTATACTATCATATCATCTGCAAATAGGGATAATTTGACTTCTTCGTTTCCGATGTTTATCCCCTTGATGTCCTTTAGTTGTCTTATTGCTCTAGCAAGAACTTCAAGTACTATATTGAAGAGATATGGTGAAAGTGGACATCCTTGTCTTGTCCCTGAGTTCAGAGGAAATGCTTCAAGTTTCTCTCCATTTATTTTGATGTTGGCCATGGGCCTGCTGTATATTGCCTTTATTATTTCTAGGTACGGCTCTTGTATCCGTTCTCTCTAGAACTTTTAGCATGAAGGGGTGTTGGATTTTGTCAAATGCTTTTTCTGCATCTAGCGAGATTATCATGTGGTTTTTTCCTTTCATCTTGTTTATATGGTGAATGACATTGATAGACTTTCGTATGTTGAACCATCCCTACATACCTGGGATGAAGCCTACCTGATCATGGTGTATGATACTTTTGATGTTCTTGAATTCAGTTTGCTAGTATTTTATTAAGTATTTTTGCATCTATGTTCATAAGGGAGATTGGTCTGAAGTTCTCTTTCTTTGTTGGGTCTTTGTGTGGTTTAGGAATCAGGGTGACTGTGGCCTCGTGGAATGAGTTTGGCAATGTTTTTCAGATTCTATTTTGTGAAAGAGTTTGAAAAGAGTTGGTGTTAGCTCCTCTTTGAAGGTCCAGTAGAATTCCGTGCTAAAGCCATCTGGCCCTGGGCTTTTTTTGGTTGGGAGATTTTTAATGACTGTTTCTATTTCCTTAGGGGTTATAGGGCTGTTTAATCTGTTTATCTGATCTTGATTTAGCTTCGGTAGGTGGAATCTATCAAGAAAATTGTCCATTTCACTTAAGTTTTCAAATTTGGTGGAGTATAGATTTTTAAAGCAGGATCCAAATATTCTCTGGATTTTCTCCATGTCTGTTGTTATTTCTCCCTTTTCATTTCTGATTTTGTTGATCTGTGTTTTCTCCCTCTGTCTTTTAGTTAATTTGGCTAAGGGTCTGTCTATTTTGTTAATTTTCTCAAAGAATCAACTCTTGGTTTCATTGATTCTTTGTATAGTTCTTTTTGTTTCTAAGTTGTTGATTTCAGCCCTAAGTTTGATGATCTCCTGCCTTCTGCTTCTCTTGGGAGTGTTTGCTTCTTTTTTTTCCAGTTCACCCAGTCTAGCTGTTAATTCGCTAATATGAGCTGTCACAATTTTCTTTTTGATGAACTTTCCTCATAGCACAGCTTTCATTGTATCCCATAGGTTTGGGTATGTTGTGTCTTCATTGTCGTTGGATTTTAAGAAGTCTTTGATTCCCTTCTTTATTTCTTCCCTGACCCAGTGGTCCTGTAGTAAAGAGTTGTTCAATTTCCATGTGAGTGTAGACTTTCTGTTGATTCTTTTGCTATTGAAGTCCAGCTTTATTCCATGGTGGTCTGATAAGATACAAGGGGTTATTTCAATTTTCTTGTATCTGTTGAGGCTATCTTTGTGTTCAACTATATGGTCAATTTTGGAGAAGGTTCCGTGAGGTGCTGAGAAGAAGGTGTATTCTTTTGTGTTTGGGTGAAATGTTCTGTAGATATCTGTTAGGTCCATTTGGTTCATGATCTCTGTTAGACTCATTTTTTTCTCTGTTTGGCTTCTGTCTTGATGATCTGTCCATAGTTGTGAGTGGGGTGTTGAAGTCTCCCACTATGAAAGTGTTTGAATCGATGTGTGATTTAAGTTTTAGAAGCGTTTCTTTTATAAATGTAGGTGCCTTTGTATTTGGGGCATAGATGTTCAATATTGAGATGTCCTCTTGGTGGATATTTCCTTTAATGAGTATGTAATGCCCTTCTCTGTCTTTTTTTATTAACTTCAATTGGAAGTCTATTTTGTTTGATATTATGGTGGCTACTCCAGCTTGTTTCCTGGGTCCATTTGCTTGGAAAACCTTTTCCAAGCCCTTTACTCTAAGATAGTGTTTATCTTCAATAGTGAGGTGTGTTTCTTGTATACAGCAAAAAGATGGGTCTTGTTTACGGATCCAGTCTGTAAGTCTGTGTCTTTTTATTGGCGAGTTGAGTCCATTGATGTTGATGGATATTAGTGATCAGGGGTTGTTATTTCCCATTATTTTGGTATAGCTGGCTGTCTTGTGTTTCTCTTTTGTTTAGTTGCTGTGGAGGTTTCTATTTCCTCTGTTTTCTTGGGTGTAGGTATCTTCTCTGTGTTGGAATTTTCCTTCTAGTATCTTCTGTAGGGCTGGGTTTGTGAGGAGATATTGTTTGAATTTGATTTTGTCATGGAGTATCTTGTTTTCTCCTTTTATGTTGATAGAGAGTTTTGCTGGGTATAGTAGTCTGGCTGGGCACCTGTGTTCTCTCAGGGCTTGTAGGACATCTGTCCAGGCCCTTCTAGCTTTTAAAGTTTCTGAGGAGAAGTCAGGTGTGATTCTGATGGGTCTGCCATTGTATGTGACTTGGCCTTTTTCTCTTACAGCTTTTAATATCCTTTCTTTGTTCTCTACATTTGGAGTTTCTATTATAGGTGAGAGGAGTTTCTTTTCTGAAATAATCTGTTTGGTGTTCTGTAAGCCTCTTGGATTTTTACTGGCATCTCTTTCTTTAGGTTTGGGAAGTTTTCTTCTATGATTTTGTTGAAGATATTTCCTGGACCATGGAGTCTGGAGTCTTCTCTTTCCTCTATGCCTATAATTCTTAGGTTCCGTCTTTTCATTGAGTCCTTGATTTCTTGGATGTTGTGAGTGAGAGATTTTTTAGCTTTCTCATTTTCTTTGGATGTTGTACTGATTTCTTCCATCGAATCTTCCATGCCTGAGATCCTGTCTTCCATCTCTTGCATCCTATTTTTCATACTCACATCCGTAGTTCCTGTTCTCTTGTCTTGATTCTCCATTTCCTCTTTTAACTCTGTGTTTTCTTTATTGTTTCCATTTCTATATTCATGTCTTAAATGGTATTGTTCGTTTTGTACATTTCCTTCTCCAGTTTGCTTGTTTTTGTCTGGAGATCTTTCATTGCTTTGTCCTTTTCATGTTCAAGCTGAGTCACCTTGGCTTGGAGCTCTTTAATGATGTTATTTGTTGTTTTGACTTGTAAAATTGTGGCTTCTTTGAATTCCTTCATAGTTTTAAGTTCTTCTTGAAGGGACTCTATCACTTTCCATAATATAGAATTGACATCATTTTCATGTGTTTCAGTTGTGGTCAGGTGGTTTGGGCTGGATGGAATAACATTGCTTTCTTTTGTTGGAGACACTTCACTCTGTTTTTTTCTTTTTTTTTGTCTGGGGCCTCTGGCCATGTAGAATTTTTTTGCTGTCTTCTGGACTTGGGTCCAAAGGGGGCGCTTTGGTATAAGATTCGAGTTGCCTTACTCCACCCTATAAGGTGAGTCATTCAGCTCCGCCTCCCAGTTGGAGACCTAACTAATTCAGGTGGCAGAGCTGTGTACAAGTAAGCTCTGGTTCCCCGCCAAAAGGGCCCGTACTAGTACAAAAGTCCGATATACGACAGTTTCACATATCTCACAGTTTGCCCGGGGTTGGTTCCTGTAGTGAGTAAATCTGCCATTCATCTCCAATAGCCTTGCCGCTCCCGCAGCTTGTAAACTGGTCAATTTCATCACAGACTGCGATCTGCAGTCTGAATGCACTTTGCAAGGGAGCTGCGCTCACTTCCAAGGGTCGCAACCTTTTGCCAGATAGTTGGATCATCCGTGTGAGACCTGGGAGTGCCCAGTAGAGTGGGGATTATCTCTGCGTGGGTTCTGAATCTGCCCTCTGGGTATTAGGTTGGAACTTACCGGGGATCTCTCCTGTTAGGGGATCGGTGATCCCAATTCCCAGGTCCAGCGGCTTCCTTGCGTGTCCGAGAGTGGGAAGGAGCGTTCTGCCTAGGGATCTTCCGTGGTCCCTGTGTATATCTGGGTGATATTTAGAAGGGGTCATGCCTTTTGTACAGCATCCTGCAACACTTGCCACCTTGTGACTGTTAACCCCGAAATCAAAATACGTCTGCGCAGGCCGCCACCATCTTGGATCCCCTATTGCTGTTATTAGTAAGTATAAACAGTAAGATTAAGTCGGCAGAGTAGCTGCAGCTTGGCAGAGAAGCAGGCAGCTTGGCCCACGTGCCTTAACAGGTTGCCTGATTTATCCTGGGGAAAGAGCCCTGGGACCAAGGGCTACACCACCTGTAGCCTAAAGTCTGTTAATTAATATAAGTTGTTATATTAGGCCAGTAGAATTTCCAGCAGCTTGGTGGGAGCTTCCCCTGGGTTTGAGGGGAGTCTGGGAGTCTGCAAGTCCAACGGCCTGGGACTGCTTGGACTGAGGGCCTATAAGCTGTCACAGTCTTTTCCCCAATAATTAAACACTCCAAGACTTTTTAATGTTTTAATGCTTAGCCCTTAGCTGGGCAGACACTCAATGAGCTACTCTAAGTTAACCCAGATCACCTAATCCCAAACCACCATGTGCCTGTGATTACCTTCCAGAGTTCTCAAGATGTCTGTCTCCTTCTGTGTCCTGGCAGAAAGAGCGGGAATCTCTGTGTGTGTTCAGGGTTCCTGTCTAATCTCATGAAGTCCCACTTTCCTATACGCTTTCTGCCCAGTTAATTGGCCATAAGCGACTTTTATTAACCAATCAAGAGAATGCCTCAGAAAAGGCAGTAACCAGATCTCAGCATTGAGTTCAACCTATCAGAAGCAATGATATCAGACCTTCCACAACAACCATCTCTTCATTTTATGGATTCTTTTCTTTGTAGTTTTTGTTGCTTTCTATTTCATTAATTTCTATCTGGATCTTAATCACTTCCTTGTGTCTGGTTCTTTTGGGTGTTACTTGTTCTTGTTTTTTCAAGGCCTTAATATGCATCATTACAATACCTAATGGAAACCTGAATAAAAAAAACTATATTACTTTGTGTGTTTGAATATTTTGACTGCATTCATCTCTATGTACCACCAATGTGCCTGGGGCCTACATAGGCCAGAAGAGGGTATCAGATCCCCTGAAACTGGAGTTACAGTGGTTGTGAGCTACCCTGTGTATCCTGGGAACCAAACCTGAGTCCTCTGCAAGAGCAGCCTGTGCTCTTAACTGGTGAGCCATGCCAAGACCTGTTTAATGCCGACACGGCAGTAGCCTTCTCTATTAGGACTGCTCTCACTGAACTCATGGGTTTTGCCATGTTGTGTCTTAGTTTTCCTTCCACAATGTTTACAAAAATATGTTTTTATTTGGGGGTAGCATATGTGCCTTGTTGTGTGTGGGGATCAGACAACAATTTTATGGAGTCTTCTCTCTCAGTCCGCCTTTACAGTCATTCTGGGTATTGAGGTCAGGTCTCCTTTACCCACCAAGCTGTCTCACTTCCCCCAGTTCTGGAATTCTTACACTTTCTTTCTTCAGTAAATAATTTATAACTCAGTAGTTTAACTTCCATGAGATTTTAACTTTTCTGTAGCTTCTCTTGCAGGTGATTTCTAGCTTTGTTCCACTGAGATCAGATGGAATACAAGAAGTTATTTCAGTTTTCCTGTTTTCGTTGAAACGTTTTTTGTTTCCTAACATGTGATCTATGTAGAGAAAGTTTCTTGGGCTGCTGAGAAGAGTATGTATCCAGCAATATTTGAATGGAATACTCTATAGGTGACTGTTAAGTCCGTTTGATCTGTGATGTCATTTAACTGCAATTTCTCTGTTTTGTTGGGATGACCTAATGATGAGAGTGGCATGTCGCAATCACCCATGACTACTGTGTTAGGGTTCATTTGCAACTTTGTAACTACTAGTATCTACTAGGGTATTTGCTATGAAATTCAGCACCTGTATGTGACTCATAATGTGTTTGGGATTGTAAGGTCTTTCCAAAGATTGTTCCCTTAATAAAAATGTGGCCACTTAAAAAAATCTCTCTCCTGACTATTTTGTTTCAAGTCCTCTTGGTCAGATATCAGACAGACACCTGCTTGTTTCCTGATTTTGTTTGCTTAAAATATCTTTTGAACCTTTTTACCTCAATGTAGTGTCTATGTTTGAAGGCAGGCCATGTTTCTTTTTTAAAATTATTTTATTATTTTATAGTATGGGTGCTTTGCTTGCACATATGTGTGTGTGATGCCCTCAGAAGCCAGAAAAAGATGTCATATACTCTAGAATTGGAGTAACAGATGATTTTAAACCATAATGTAGGTTCTTGGAATTGAACCTTGGTCTTCTGGAAGGGCAGCCAGTGCTATTAATTGCTGAGCGATCTTTCCAGTCCTCAGGTATGTTTCTTAGAGACAGCAAACAGATGGATTTTTACATTAAGTGTGTGCTTTTATGTACACACGCAACATGTGTGTGGAAATCAGAGGACATCTTGAAGAAGTTGGTTTCCTCTTTCACCATGTGGAATCAACATCAAGTTGTCAGGCTTGATTTACTGAATCCTCTGACCAGTACTGCATCCTATTTTTTAACCCGAATGACCCTATCTTCAGTGACAGGGTGTTGAGAAGGAAGCTCCAAGGAATCAAAGATAAAGAAGATAGAACAGGTGGGATCAGGAGGTCTTACATGGCATAAGAAAGAAAGCTTATTAAGAAGAACAGCATCTCGTATACTCTCTTCAGGGGAGGAATGGGACAAAGTCATCAGAAACTGTTATGTGATGGGATGAAGTTAGCAGAGAGCTATTAAATTAATACTGCTCAAAGGCAATACAGGGTATCCCAAAGCAGTCTGTTCTTGATCTCGTAATGGCCTTGGGACTGATAACTCTAGCCTCAAATGGTGGGAAGGGTTGGGTTCTCAAGATCCAAAGCCACAACTCCCCCAGGGCCCTAGCCCCAGACCATTATCAGTTCTTCCAAGGATATTCCTGGTTTAGAAAGAGAACTTTATTTTTCCCCAGACATCAGAGCCCAGTCTTGGCACGCCACATGAAATATTCTAGTTATGACTTTTAATTGGGGAGTGAGATCATTAACATTAGAATTATTATTGGAAGATCTCTATTAATTCCTATCACTTTACTGATTAAAAAAAAATGTTTGTTGTTTTCCTAATCCTTGTTTGTTTAGTTGCTATAGTACCATGTAAGTTTATCAGTCTCTTCAAACCAAAAAGCTTCCTTCCAAAATCCTCTGTGGAGCTAGCTTAGTGATCAAAACTCCTAAAAGTCTGTTTTCTGCATGAAATACTTTTATTTCTCCACCAATTTAGACAGTTTTCTGGGTATAGTAGACTAAGTTGTCAGTTATAGTCTTTCAGAATTTGAGATAAATCTATGCCCATCTGGCTTTTAGAGTTTCATTGAGCAATCAGGTGTTATTCTCATGGACCTGTCTCCCAGAAATAAGAGTCTTTATTTATACCAGGTCTCAGACTACTTGGACATGAATTAAAGCCACTAGAAAGTCCTGACCAGCAATGACAGTGGGTGATCAGGACCCCAGTGCAGTCTTGAGCCTTTCTCAGAGTGAGCTTTTAAGGTCAAAAATCACAACCTGGAGTGACACACCTCACCGAGAACAGTAAGCCAGAAGTGGAAATAGAGCAGCGAAAAAGCAAGGTTTGTCCATTTAGGGGCTTTCTCAGAACTTTGGACTTGGATGAGTGAGGTCTTTGTTCTCATTTTGGCAGGTGTTGCTGCCTACATGCTGGGTTGCAAGGCCTGTATGGTACTTCTATCATGGTGTGAATGCTAAGGTCTAGAGGCTAGTAATATGTGACTTGGAGTCTCTCTCTTACAGCTCTCAATACATCTTCTTTGTTTTATATATTTAGCATTTGTCTTACTTAGCGTCACTATTGCTGAGATGAAACACCATGACCAAATGCAACTTGGGGAGTTTACTTCACTCACCATTCCATATCACAACAGTTCATCATCAAAAGCAGTGAGTGTACTGGACGTGGTGGTGCACATCTTTAATCCCAGCACTATGGAGGCAGAGGCAGGCAGATTTCTGAGTTTGAGGCCATTGTGGTCTACAGAGTGAGTTTCAGGACAGCCAGGGCTACACAGAGAAACCTTGTCTTGAAAAACAAACAAACAAACAAACAAACAATCAAACAAACAAAAGCAGTTAGGGCAGAGACCCCAGTAGGGCAAGAACCTAGAGGCAGGAGCTGATGCAGAGGCCAGGGAGGGGTGCTGCTTACTGACTTGCTCCCCATGGCTTGCTCAGCCTGCTTTCTTATAGAACCAAGAACCACCAGCCCAGGAATGGCACCACCCACAATGGACTGAACCTCCCCTCTAGAAGGAATATCTGGTGTACAGTATAGGTACATCGCCTGTCAATTAAAAAAAAAAAAAAGACAAACCTGTGGCCTATAGGAAAAGGTAGAACAGAAGGTGGGACATCCCATAGGCAGAGAAGATTCTGGGAGAGTGCCAGGTCAGGAAGAGACTCTGTGAAGAAGACAGACGCATGGTACATGAGCAGAGGAAACCAGCCGTGTGGCAGAACTTATATGAGAATAAATAGGTTATTAAGTTTTGAGCTAATCAGGGAACAAGCCTAGCTGTATGGCCTAGGTATTTGTAAATATATTTTGAGTCTCAGAGTTTTATTTCTGGGAGCTCGGGTCTGGGAGGAAAAACACAACAACACTCCCCATCAATCACTAATTAAGAAAATATTCTACAAGCAGATCTTTATATGGAGGCATTTTCTCAACTGAGGTTTGTTGCATGCAACACTATATTTTTTCTTTACACCACAGCAGAGTTGTCCCTAAGTTCAGGGCAGTAGGTGCTGTCTCAGCTCTTCTGAACAACAATCACTACTCAGGGGTGGACACACTTTGAAAATAGAATAGCCCTGGAGCTCCAACTCTTACCGTCTTGATGTCCTGGAAGCAGCGGGGACATACAACAATCGCCCCTCTAAAGGGAATGAAAGAATGTACGTTGGTAGCACTGTGTGCCAGCATATTAGTTATTGTAGGTGTAAGCGGAAAGAGAGAACACAGTCCAGGGTTTAGCATCGGCATGATAGAGGAGAGGAACAAAAATAAGAGTGAAAATTATATGGGCAAAAGAACATCCATGGATTTTGCTACGGGTAAAGGTAGGCTATAAGCTAATGTGTAACAACAGTCCTGACCCTTGGGCTGCTGGGATCCTGAGGCACAGGGATGCTGCAAAGGAGGCCAAATAGTGTTCTTTGCTTCAATAAAAAGCACAAGGCAAGATTAAGAAGAGAGATCTGAAGAAAGAAGAAAACAACAGAGGTCAAGAACCAAGGAAAATGACTTTGGGTGCTAAACATAAACAGGGTGAATGCAGAGAGAGAGAGAGAGAGAGAGAGAGAGAGAGAGAGAGAGAGAGAGA
>CAJQZJ010000817.1:0-72293 GCA_907164525.1 Lophiomys imhausi | reverse complement strand
AGAGAGAGAGAGAGAGAGAGAGAGAGAGAGAGAGAGAGAGAGAGAGAGAGAGAGAGAGAGAGAAAAGGCTGGGTATGAAAACTGACTGGCTATTGCTAGCTCACATCTCTACTCTGATGTCCCTTTCCCACAGCTAGGAGGACCCCAGTGAGCAGTCCATTCTTGATTCATAAGTAAGTTTTGAAGAAATCATGGAAGAAATTTAATTTTTCATAGGATCAGTTGAAAATGAAGATGCAGAAACTGTTGAGAGCAAAGGCAGGTATGAGGGAAGTTTATGACCTGTGTGTTTACAAAGTCAGAAAACAAAAAATAATGCACCTGAAGATCCTGGGTGGGGGGGATAGTCATATAGAAAATCAGTAGGTAGAAAGACTTAATGAAATAGTTCAAAAAATAATGAAGAGAAATCAGTAATACAAAGAACTAGGGCAACAAAAGTTGATTCTTTGAAAAGATACAATTGACAGACTCTTAGACAAACTAACGAAAAGAAAAAGAAGCGCCAGGTTAATAAAAATAGAGACTAAGGCCGAATGTGGTGGCGCATAGGGAGGCAGAGGCAGGATCTCTGTGAGTTTGAGGCCAGCCTGGTCTGCAGAGTGAGTCCAGGACAGCCAGAGCTGTTACACAGGGAAACCAAAAGGAAGCGAAACAGAGAACTCCATTTCCCAGAAGGCAGAGCAGGGAAATGACGAGCCTTGGAGTGGGCGTTCCCGGGGACCTCGGGGGCGGGACTTTCGACGTTTGTTGCCCTGAAAGTCATTCAGGATTCCGCCCCGCCTTCCCCACGTTGTTAGCTCTCCTCAGAGGCAGGCTCCTGCAAATCGAGAAGGGCGAATGAGAAAGACCCGGAGGAGAAAGCACCTACTTCCACCTTCCTGGCGAGCCGGACTCTGGCCGTGCTCCCCACACTGTACGCATGCCGCATGCCGGGGCCTCAACACCAGCGGTTCTCCATGGCGACGCCCGCACTGGTGAGTGGATGCTCCTCGCTCTCGGGCCATCTGCTGGAGGTCTTGGGTCCTGGAGCTCCAACTCTTACCGTCTTGATGTCCTGGAAGCAGCGGGGTCCTCAGGAGGCTCCTGTGTCGGGCTCTAACCTTGGGCCCAGCCTTTGCTGCTCTTGGCCTCCCTCCCCTGGGTCTGTAATGGAATGTCTCCTCAGAGAACTGGAACCGGTGTGCCCATGGCTTGGGTCTTGTGCTTACCAGGACCTAGACAGCATTACTCTGTGGGTGGCTTTGAGGGCATTTCCCTGGTTCCTCTCTGGTGTGATAATCTGGTTCTTCGGCTGACCCTTCCTTCGCTTGTTTCTCTGTAGTCAGGATTGGGGTTGAGACTCAGGATGGCTTCGGTGGCTCCGAATTGCTGCTAGGGTTCTCGAGACCCCGATGTAAATGCATGAGAGTCAGAGCTTGGACTCTCAGGGCTCACCGACCCAAAAGTACAGAGTTTATATAGAGACTCAGACAAAGAAGCAGGTTCTTTACCATATGATTGGATAACATTTAGGTAACCAGTCATATCCGTTTCTGATTGGCCCGATGTTAGTAACTAACCAGCTGTGGTCAGTTTGACCACCATAAGGTCTGTTTTGACATCCTTTGATCAACATGACCTGGCCCAAATTAGAACTGTCCTTTTATTTTGGTTAGGGATCCTCTAAAAAGTCACAACAGCAGGACATGAATAACAGATTGAATGCCAGGACAGGGCTATCTTGACCCAGTTGAAGGTCCTCCTTCTTCATCACCATAGCAATAGCCTCCCAGGGATACATTCCTGGGAGCATAGTTCTAAGACACAAACGTAACTCTTTCCTTACAGTCAAAATGAAGCCTAGAAAAATAGCCATATTGATATACCTGTTAACATTTAGGATATCACAGATTTCCATTTTGACAAAACTTTTTCAGATTCTACATTCCCTCCTCATGTAACTAAAGAGGCCCATTCATGGGTCTTTAAACATTTCAGTGGTCTATCCCTGACATAATAAGCTCAAAGGACTATAAGCAGTAATCATATAAGGGGCATAAAGCATAACCAGGAGAAACAGAACCAAGGACCCAAGTAGTATATCAGTTGGCATTATAGAAATAGATATCCATTTGTAGCCTATACAAGGGAGTTCTTTTTGACATAGCATTTCAGCCTGTTAGGTGGGACAATGGACGATGTACTCTCTTCTGTAACTACTTCCAGCTGACATTAGGACATTGTTATCGGGGGCCGAAAGAGGCTGAAATGCTAGTCAAAGGCTGGGCAATGGGGCAGTTATCATAAGCATCTGATTAGTTGATTGATCTAGGTGAAGAACAGGGAGCAATCATATAGGTTGGACTGGTTCATATCAGCTTTCAGGAAATTCAGGACTCAGCAGCTTGCAGTCCACAGGTGATCTCAGGATAGAGTCTATCAGCCAGGTGAGAATCTGTTGAGACACACATAGACTGGGAACAGAAGTTAAAATTGTTTACTAATTGGGGAAGGTAAGGAACCCCATGACCAAGGGAAAAATCTCATTTTAAGAACAGGCAGTTTTACTTATCTGGAATCCTATTTGATCTGAGGAGGCTGGTGGCTTTATGACTATATCTCAGAAAGATAATATGACAGAAACTTGAAAAACAGCCTTGAGTTATTAGCATGAACAATCCTTAAACCAAAAGGAGATTCAATGACTAATCATTTAGTACCAACAACTTATTGGAACTTTAACAGTAACCTAGCAAGGGGAAGAAGAAGCTAACTGTTTCCTGAGTCTGGTAACAAGGTCGACTGAGAAGGCATCTGAAGCCTTGGTTTTTGTTGTTAAACTGTTAAATTTTTTATTATTATAGTCTTTCGGCTCATCAGGGATCTGAGAACAATAAATATTATCTGAGTAAGCAAGATCAATCACTTTTTGAATCTATAAAAAATGACAGTCTTTACCTTGACAGCCATCCCATTGTTCCTCTCTGTCATCCATCTTTGGCCACCAGTACCAAGGTATGACAGACTTTTTGTGAGACAGGATTTATGAAGGACTGCTTACCTTATCTTGGCAAAATTCAGCAGCTGACTTCTCCATTTGTGTCCAGCACATTCAGCTTGCAGGCTAGCACAGTGGCCAGCATTGTCATACTTAAAGAAAGTCTCAGATGGAGTTCTTCTGTGGCCATTGTCTTCTTTGGAGGAAACTAGGAATGCTGTCAGGATCTGACATGTCTATCAGGAAAAGTTTTTTTTTCTGTACTAAATATTTAAATGTCGTGTTCTGCAGCTCTCTGAGGTGTCTGAGGACCATCATATCCATCTAAGATGGATCTTCTTTTCAGTTAGTTACTTTCTGTTTGACTGTGAAAGCCTGTATAAAGCTTCATCTTATAACCAACTACATAACTTCTTGGCATAACTGCAAATAAGATGACTACCAGCTTGTAAAACATTAGATTTGTTGGTTTCTTAGTCTAAAAGGAGGCTATAGTAATGAACAGAGCCCATCGAAACCAAGAAGCTCCATAACTGTAACAAAACCATAACTTTGATTGACTATCAACCTGCAAACCTATATCTATAACATATCTTTAATCATTTTTTTGTCACCTTCCAACCTTTTCCCAACCTTAGTAACTTGCATTTACCAAACCTTAACATCTTTTCATATTCTTACACATTTTCTTAGAAGCTTTCCTTTATAACTTGCATTTACATCCTCAGACCCTCACAACTTGCTTAAGCTTTTCATCCCTTCTTTCTGGTAGGGACCCCAGTGATTCCTGACTTCTCTCTCTTTTGTTTTTCTTTTCCAGTCCCTGTTTTTTTCTTTTTATCTGTCTTTGTTTTTCCCATCTCGTATTTTTTTAATTTTATCTCTGTTTCTGTTCAAATAATTAATTATCTAAGTGTCCTCAGACATCAGACATTCTGAACAATTTTTTTTATTCCCAATGAGTTGTACAATATCATAAAGAGCATCAATAATTATTTCATTATTTATATCTTCCTGTGTATCTAAAGTCATGGTAATATTTTGCGTGAAGGAGTTAACATAAGCAGCAGTTTGAACTTCTTGGGTTAAAGCTATAACAGCAGTAGTAACTGTAGCAATCAAAGTAATTAAAGCTGCAATTCCAGCAATAATCAACCCTACTATGTGTTTACTTTTTGTTAAAGCTGTTTTTAGTTTTTTTAGTACTTGCCAACCTTTATCTGAATACCATTGATCAGTTACATTTATAGGTGTCATGATAAAAGCAAAAATATAATTAGAAATATAACAACTATAATATGTCATAAACAGTGAATTTAGCATTTCTAATAAACAGAACATATGGGAATGTAACATAAGCAGAAACCTTTCTATGAAACCCTGACCCAGAATGTGACTTTGACCATGTATCCAAACATGATCTCTTTTAAAGATGTTGTCAATTTTCATAGATGTCTCTGTGAATGTCCAGATTGAGTAGTACCATAGCATAACAGTTTCCCATACTATTTAGACATCCATTAATCTGTATTATTTATTTATTTATTTTTAATTGACATAACAGTCCACAAAAGGATTGGAAATAACCCAGTATTCGTAAATGAGTTGCACTAGGATAGTTGAGTTAAAGTTTGCAAAAGCTTGTCCTCATTTTTATCTGTTAATAAAATATCATTCATATATACATTTGAGAAAATTTGGCTTTAACCCCACTAATAGCTTGGGACATAAACGTCTGACATAATGTTGGACTATTTGTCATCCCTTTCATTGTGGCATTACTTTTTCCTAGTAACAGTTCCATTGTTTTGTTTGGGCAAAGGACTGTGAACACCTGTTGGCAATATGCCAATTGTTTCATTATCAGTAAACCTGTATCAGAATCTCTAAAGACTTTACCTGTTAACATTTTATAATTCATTGTAGCATTGTTAGCTCTTTTAGTTAGTTAGTTTGTTTTGTTTTTGGTTTTTCCAGACAGGGTTTCTCTGTATAACAGCTCTGTCTGTCCTGGACTCGCTTTGTAGACCAGGCTGGCCTCGAACTCACAGGGACCCGCCTGCCTCTGCCTCCCTAGTGCTGGGATTAAAGGCATGTGCCACCACCGCCTGGCGATCTTTTAGTTTTTTTAAAATAAGAGTTACTGTTTTTAATTTTATTATTTGAGCTGAAGAAGTTTTAACATTTATCAATTATATATGTAGCTCTATCATTAGAGAAATTATCCATTCTCAGTTTTTTATTATTATATACTTTTTCAGCAGCTTATATTAAATCCCTCAGTGTTTTTGTAGCTTTCTCTTGAAAATCTGTTTCCTGTTGTATTTTTAGACGATGTAAACCTGTTAGAAGGAAATTGATTAAAGTGACATTGTCAAGGCAGTTGCCACTTCCCGTTTTTCTCGGATGACTGGTCCCCCTTGGAGAAATCTTAAAAACTTGGCTGTTGACCTAAGGAGTCAGCCGTGGGAACAATGTAATAACTTTACTTTGAATATTATCAAGTTGCAGTTCTTAAATTATATGACTTGATTTATCCACATAGCTGAAATTTGTAAAGCAGAAAAGTTACATTTGGTTGTCAACAATTTATTGAAAAGAGCTGTTGGCCTTAAACAAATTTTTATCTTAGTATTTAAAGCATAATTAAAGAAATTATGTTGGCTGACTGCCAGAACTCGCAGCGAAGGGCGTATGTAGTCTGGACATTTTGCCTGGACAGGTGGATGACCCTTTTTTATCTTTCCTGATGGTAGCAAACCTCCCTTAACCTGTCTAGTTTTCATCTCTGCCTCTGGGGAGGAGGGGTGACCCCATAACTCGCCCAGTTCAAGGTAGCTTTTACCTTAGGGAGCCTTTCTTGTTCTTTTGTTCCCGTTTTCTTCTTTCATCATTCTATATCAATGTTCCAGCTGACAATTGGGATTTCGGAGCTACCCTGGCAGAGAGGAGGGCCTTGTTCCCTCACAGTGATTTTGGCAGGGGAAGATCGGTGAATACCCATTTCTTCCCCCATTTTGGCCCGGGCGCAGACAGCAGGATCAATCTCTGGGTGGCACAAGGGAAAGGCAGCCAAGGTCTAAGGCTGTTCCCAGCAGACATGCATGCACATTCAGCTCGCATGTAAACTCATTTTCTTGTGTGGATTCAGAGAAAGACATAGACAAAAACATATAAACAAGATGACAAACATAAGACCAGCACACAACAACTGTCCAGGCAGAACCTGAACAAACCTGGAACATCAGCCCAAATCAGTATGAGACCAAAACAAGGAAATAGTCACATAGATTATACAATGTACAGCACAACAGTGAGACAGTGCCAAGCTCAATTTAACAACTGGCTAGGCAAGACTAGCTCCTGTTTGCCCATTGCCACTGGGGATCTGGGCAAGAAGGGAGGAACCTCTTTTCCACTTATTCTCAGAGAGCTGGAGTGTCCTCCAGGCTCTCACGACTAGTGGGATAACAGGCACATCTGCCCTACTGCTCGGTAATCACCTGTGTTATTTGACACGCAGAAACCAAAATGCACACCACATGGGTTCCAGTCATGCGTTATCTGACACGCACAAACCAGAGCGTTTACCTAACACGCACAAACTCCCATTTCTGAACTCGGGCAAACCAAGATGAAAACCAAAAGAAGCCAAACCACAGAACACAAACAAAAACAAATGGTCTCACAAACAATAAATCAGGCCAGACAGACTTTCATGCAGATCCTGAAAACAAGCCAAACTTGAACTTTTCACAAAATGAAAACAGAGACAAGCAGTCTCACAGACAGCATAGATAGTGAGTTAGAC
Organism: Lophiomys imhausi; assembly: GCA_907164525.1. Lineage (NCBI taxonomy): Eukaryota > Metazoa > Chordata > Mammalia > Rodentia > Muridae > Lophiomys > Lophiomys imhausi. The sequence goes on along the minus strand of CAJQZJ010000817.1, from coordinate 65,502 downwards.
TAGACAAGAAAATGAGCTCATACCTCCATCTCGGGGTCTTTCCTGATGACTCAGGGTCCCCAAGATCTTGGTGGGACCTCCAAATGTAAAGTTCAATACCAGTCTACTGGAAATTCAGGAATGGTGCCCTGGTTTTCATAAGTACATAGACAGACATATATACAGAGACAGACACACATAGAGACATAGTAGCTTACCAGCTGGTTTGAACCCTCTGGACAGGATTCCTGATGACCTTGGGGATCCCAGATAGATGAACCCCCAAATGTTCTGCCCTGTTCTTGAGACCCCAAAGACCACTCTGGAGCCAACTCCGATGTAAATACATGAGGGTTGTTTATTCAAGCTCAGAGTTGGTCCCAGACCCAAAAGTACAGAGTTTATATAGAAACTCAGACAAAGAAGCAAGTTCTTTTACCATATAATTGGATAACATTTAGGTAACCAGTCATATCCATTTCTGATGTTACTAACTAACCAGCTGTGGTCAGTTTGACCACCATAAGGTCTGTTTTGATATCCTTTGATCAACATGACCTGGCCCAAATGAAAACAATTGTTTTGGTTAGGGATTCTCTAAAAAGTCATAACAGCAGGACATGGATGACAGATTGAATGCCAGGGCAGGGCTATCTTGATCTAGCTGAAGGTCCTCCTCCTTCATCACCATAGCAACAGCTTCCCAGGGATACATTCCTGGGACCTCCCCTAGGAGCACAGTTCTAAGACATAAACTTAACTCTTTTCTTACAGTCAAGATGAAGCCTAGAAAAATAGCCATATTGATATACCTGTTAACATTTAGGATATCACAGATTTCCATTTTGACAAAACTTTTTCAGATTCTACAGTAGAAGGCAACATGACTCAAACACCAGCTCAACACAAATAACAAAAATGTATTTTAATCAAGCTGCTACTGATTGATCAAGGCTGCAGAACAGAATTGGGGGTTGAATCGTGACCCCCTCCATCCCTCTGATTCCCAGACCTTCCTCCCTCCTCAACTCCCACCCCTCCTCTCTCTCCCCACCCCACAAGCCAGAATGTGAAGATAAACACAGAGTATTCGGCTTGCTCCTGAAGAGGAGTTCACCCATTTTCCTGTTAACACATGTTTACCTGTACTGGAAAGCAAATCAGTTAAAATATTTGTTAATGATGATGCTTTTGGATTGCATGCACACAGCAGACCCAGTTACTCTCCAGCATGCCACACTGTTCACTACCAGCATGGACCCGATCACTTTTAAGACAGCTTTTCCCGTTTTCCTGTGTGTGTGCATATGTGCTGGTACACCTGTATGTGAGTGGCAGGATATACTTTTGTGGGCATGCATGGGCAAGCCCAAGTTTGATATCTGGAGTCATCTTCCAGTACTCTTCCAAGGTCTCTCAATCAAACCCAGAGCTTGTGGGTATGGCCAGTCTTGTTAGCTAGCTGGCTCTGGGCTCCTTGTCTCGTCCTTTTGGAGCTGGACCCAAAAAAAAGGGTCCTTAGGGCCACCCAGAATTTCCATGCATTTTGGGGCTCTGAACTCCAGGCCTCTCAGTTACCTGACACACACTTTAACTGCTGACCCCCCTCATGAGTCCATGGCTTTACAACATCACTTTTCCTCACTTGGCCTGCAGTATTGGTTCATTCCAGCCTTGCTCTGTCAGCATTTTGGGGGTACGGACACAGAAGGCACAGCTCCCCTGCGGTCACCCCACAACTGTCTGAGGAGATCCCTTAGAGACTTCAAACTCATGCCACTCAGGACTCGCAGCTTCAATGCTGAAAAGAATTTCAGAATTAACCTGTTTTAAAACAGAGTTAGGGTTTAATGAAAACATTTTAACAGAGGCCTCATCGAAAACGTTAGGTTTTTATTCAAAGGAACATGAGAGGACCTTGGGGGTTATGGGCTTTCATAAACTGTGCATATGTTTCTAAGAAGGGTGAGATTGTGTGGCTGGCAGATTCTCACCTCTATTGCATCCTTCCCAGGGCAGACATCATGCTCCAGGTTGCTATCCATGTTCATGGAGCCATGGTGGCCACTGTCCTTGGTCACTTAGTTACCAGATACTTTAAAAGTAACCTTAGGGAACTGTGTGAATAATGGCTCATTTAAAAACAAATAAACAAACAAACAAAAAGTGTGAGCCAGGCATGGTGTCTTAAGGTTTCTGTTGCCATAATAGAACATCATGACCAGAAACAACTCTGTGGAGAAGGGGTTTATGATCCTGGAACATGTGCCTCCAGAGGAGGGCATAAGGTTGACCAATGAGAAGACATGCTTATGCATAATTAGGGAGAGTGTATAAAAAGGAAGGACTGGGAAACTTGAAAGAGGGGCTTTATGCTTGGCATTGCTTCTCAACACTGCTCCACTTTGAAAGACTCTGGACCTGAGACTTGCGGCCTTGATTGAGCTGAGCCCAGATTGGGCTGAGGCCAGGTGAAGCCTCGGTTTGGAGCTTTGAAAGCCATGACCCAAGACCTGCCAAGAGACCTCAGTGCCAAGGGGAGGGGTGGCAACAGCCTGTGCCTAGCTCAACAGACAGTGAAGAGACAGCAGCCTCAAGGGACAGCACTGCCCCAAAATGCATGCGATGCCAAGCTTGGTTCCTTCAAGGTGATGTCAGGCACCCTGTGAGCTTGACATCTGGACTTACTGGCTGGTGCCTTGGGGTCAGTCAAGGTTGGGTGTAGCCCAGGTGAAAAACTGGCTGGAGACTTGCTGAGTGGCCACCCAAGAAGGCCAAGGACAGCTGAGGACAGCAAAACCTGTTCAGTGGAGATTTGATGGGGCTGTACAGGCTACACCAAGGCTGAGAAAAGGCTGTGGAAATTGGCACCTGCCCTGAGAAAGCCTAGTCAGGCAGATAGCAGATAGAGGCCATAGCGAAACCAGATGGGCAAAAGCCTCAAAACCAAGGCCAAGGGCACACACAGTACTAGACCTGCCAAGAGGAGGTTCAGAAGACCCAGACAGACTTAAGAGGCCAAGGCACCACTGAGGCAACTGCTGATGGCGATGTTCCTGCAGACAGATTACAACTGTTCCTGTATTTTTATTGCCTGATTGGTACTTTAGGCTGAAAAGCTGCCCAAGGAGCCATGCCTGAGATTGTTTACATCTTGGTATATCCTTTATAAAGTATCTCGGGTTGATGGTTTGGTAGGTGTTTATAGATGTTAATAAATAGTTTATAAATTACATCTACAGACATCCTATTTGTCAGCTGGAAAACATCCTTTGATAAACAGACTCCTGAGAGAGTGAATGATCTTAGTCAACAGGAAAATACCTCGTGCAGGGGGCATGGTGTTTGCCACCTGGAAAAACATCTTTATGCAGATTTTGAGAGGGTATGACTAGAAGCCCGCAAAACAGAAGGAGCTTTTGCTTGGCTTTGCTTCTCATCATTTCATTTCGCTTTGGGATGCTCCTAGCAAGAAGTATTTCAGAGAGCATTTCGAGTTTGTTGCTGCCAATTGTGGCCCAGGTAGGGCTGAGAGAATGGACTTCCCAAGCAGGGTGCTGGAGCTATTGCTACTGCCCCTGCTGCTGCCCTCCTTGCTGGACCCCCCCACCCCCAAACCGGTGCTGGTTCATGCTGCTGTTGTACTTCCTGATTTGCTGGTTGGCTGTGTTCCCGTTGCTGCTTGTACCTGCTCCTGTGTTTGCTTTTGGGCTGGATTGCTGGACTCCTGATGACAGAGAGTAAAATCACCCCAAGGAATTATGTCTAAAAGGGTTTACAGCTTATGTCTCTACTAATATACTTTTCCCCCTACTTCGGATTGGTGAGTTGGCCACCTACCCAAGGGTTGCACCACCCACAGTTGCTTGGGCCCGCTTACAAAAGACATCAATCAATAAAATGCCCCACAGCCTTGCCTATAGGTTAGTTCTATGGAGGCATTTTCTCAGTTGAGGTTCCCTCTGCACACATAGTGACTCATGCCTTCAATCCCCACACTCAGAAGGCAGAGGTGTGTGCTTGCGTGTGTGTTACATGAACTCGAATGTGTGAGTAGTGCCTTAGGCTGATGTCTGACGTCAACAGCTCTACACCTAATTTATTGAGGCAGTGTCTCCCAGGTGAATCCAGAGCTCACTTTTCAGCTCATCAAACTAGTCATCTTGCTCTGACTATCCTCTGCCACCCAGCACACACATGGGTACTGGGAATCTGCAATCCTAACCTTAGGCCACAAGCACTTCACCCACAGCCATCTTTCCAGCCTGTTGGAACATGGAACAAGAATGGAGTCGTATAAAGAGAATTCTGAGTGCTTGTGAGAAAACTCCAAGAAAACAAGGCAGGAGGCTCATGACCCTGGTTTCTTCAAAACACAGAATTATTCTTGGAATGTGTTTTCATACTCTTCCTTGTCGCGTCCCCCCTTGTCCAGCAAGGAATGACGCAACTCACAAAAGCTCTTCTCCTGCAGTTTATTCAGGTCCCTTGAAAACAGTCTTCCGAATGAAGGGGCAGACCCAACCCACAGGCTAAATACTAATTAGACAGCCAGTCAAGTAAAGCCAAGTGGTGCTATCTTAGAGGTCTGCGTATGCGGAAGCAAGCCAGGTCAGCAGTCTTTGCCAAATATGAACTTATTATCAAAAAGAGCACTCACCGTCGGGCTGGTGGAAGGCGGAGGCCAGCGCCATCTTTAGGGCGCGGCACTTCGCAGCTCTCTACACTTCCTGGTTTAGCAAAGAGGAGTGAGTTTACTTCAGCTGTTGTTATTCATATGCCTCCATGGAAAACATGTTTTTGCCACATGAGACTTGTCCTTGTGATTGTACACTATTTTACTAAGATGGGTCAACCCTTAGAATATAAATTGTCTGATGCTCTGAATAAAGTTAAGCTATTGCTGCCTCATTTTTAGGCCTTGCTCTCTCAGGTTCATGCCACCAACTAGAGCAGTAAACACCAACCCTGCCTTTGGTCACCTGTTGTTTTGTTTTTTGGTTGGGTTTTTTTTTTTCCACAGAGTTTCTTTGTGTGTAGCCCTGGCTGTCCTAGTTACTTTAACTCAGCATGTGATGGGCTCTGGTCAACAAGCTGTGCAGACCAGTGAGGCTCAACTGCCGAGGTGGTGATCACTGTGTGAATTGTAGTGTCCTCATAGCCTCCATTAGAAGAAGCCCAGCTCTTCTAATATCACAGGCCATTGTTCTTCCACAGTCACACACTGTTTTTGTTTCATTCTCCAGTGGTTCCCACACAGGAGACTTCTTTCTCATGTACCTTTGGATTCCATCAAAGGCACCTCCATCTTAAGCCTCCATACCAGGCTAGGTCCTTAGCAAATGATCTGCAGTTCGAGCCTTGTTTCTGCATTATTACCCATAACCACAGAACAGGTGCCAAGCTTACATGAGTTCTACACAGCCACCCAACCACCTATTTATTATCCCAGGCCTTGGTTTCATTTGAAGATGTGGCTGTGACCTTCACCATGGAGGAATGGGGACATCTGGACCTGGCTCAGAAGACCTTGTACCAGGAGGTGATGAAGGAGATCTGTGGGCTTCTGGTCTCACTGGGTAAGGATCCATTTCTCTCCTGGTTGCAGAGCTTAAAGCCACCTTTATCACACCCTCTGTAGGCATTGTTGGTTGAGACCACTACCCATCCTCCTGCAGTCTCGGCTTGCTGTGATGTGACAGCCTCATGCTTGGTTTCTCAGTGTCTACATCAGGAATTATTATGTAAGAAACATAGTCCTCAATGTAGTCAGTATTTACTACCTTGTGGGTTCTTTCTTCCACCCTTCTCCATCCTTTTTCTACTAGGTGGTGATCATTGTGTGAATTGTAGTGTCCTTATAGCCTCCATTAGAAGAAGCCCTAGATATGAGAGAAGAAAAGGATAGAGAGGAAAGGAAAGAGGTCCCTGGATAAAGTCAGAGGTCAGAAAGGGAGTAGCATTATCATTAGGCTACTTCCTGCTGATTAGGGGCCTTGAGCTTCTTGGGTCAAGTTTGATCTTCACTGTCAGGATATCTAATTTCTTTTTTTTTTTTTTTTTTTTTTGGTTTTTCGAGACAGGGTTTCTCTGTGTAACAGCCCTGGCTGTCCTGGACTAGCTTTGTAGACCAGGCTGGCCTCGAACTCAGAGATCCGCCTGCCTCTGCCTCCTGAGTGCTGGGATTAAAGGCATGCGCCACCACGCCCGGCATCTAATTTCTTTTTGTTGTTTTTTCTTTGCACATGACCACTTAACAAAACATTGACCAATAGCAACCAATAACCCACCCCACCTCTTGGGGCCTACTATTTATATACCCTCTGAAAAATTCTCGGAGTTCCAAATGTCACACAATCACAGAAACTACTGGCAGCTGGCAAAATTACACCCCTGCTAGAGCATGAAGCAAATCACAGTCTGCTGCTGCAAAGCAGCCCCATATTCCCACTCCTGGGGTTAAAATGAAAACATAGTCTTAGAATATTGGTGTGTGTGTGTGTTTGTTTTAAGAAACCAAAATTCCCACTGTCATTCAGTCACTCATTGTTGCACATCTCCACAGAAGGGAAGGTGATCAGCTCAGCATGGTTGAGAGAGATGTCTTCACAACCCAGCCAGCAGGACCTGCCAGGATAGGAGGCTCTCCAAGAGATTGACTCATCTTGTTATCCAGGGAAGACTAGGCTTTGTAGAGAGTTCAAGACACAAAGGATATCCTCCTCCCCACACTCAAAAAAGACAGTAAGGTTTATTGAGACATGTTATAAGGTGTTTGTCCCCAGCAGTGCTGGTGTCTTGAAGTAACACAGCCTCAGCTCAGTGACTTCTTTAGCTCCTGTTACCTCTATTATTGACAAATATAATCCTAAGGCCTGGGCAGAGTGGCAGCTTTGCGTTGAGTCCTGCACTCTCACAAGACTGTTGGCTAACCTCCTCAGAAATCACTTCACAGGCCCAACTTGATCAGGGATTATGAGCTTGCTGATATGCCATTATTTGGAGTTTCATTTTTAGTTCATTTAGTTTCACTTTAGTTACTTTTAGTAACACCTGCTAAGCAACTCAGCTAATACCTAGAATGTGCTTAGAACAGAACTGGGGCTGTCCCAGTGCTACAGTGTTCTATATGACAGCCAAGTGCTAAGTGTCTTCCACCTAAACCACTTTACCTGCAGTGCTCCACTGAGCAGGAACTGAGTGGAAGTCCAAGGTCTCTCTTCCCCCAGATGTTCAGGTGGACTGGGGGCTCTGCCAGCCTTGTGTCCACAGTGCAGTAAACACAGTGTTGCTTTGTGCCTAGTGCTGGAAGGAAATGTACAGGAAACAGCACTTAGGATGTGAGAAACAGCAAAGCAGAGTCCCTGAAGACAGGGAGCTCAATGAAAGGAGATTCAGTGCCCTCATGATCCTGCCACTAAGTTCAGTGCCAGGTACGGTTGCATTCTCTCTGCCCTGGATTCTCCAGTGATTTTACTGTGATTACCTCAGCCTGATTCCTGTTCTTAAGCCTTCACGTTTGGCAACATGTGTTGTAAGCCAAGTGTATGGCCCTGCCTGCTTAGCTGCACAAGGGTGGCATTGACTCCTGTGTGGACAGCAGCTAACCCATTCTCCCGTTGTCTTCCATCTGCTCTAGGTCCTCAGACTGTTCCTGTTAGGGGTACAGGATGATGCAGGACCAACTGGGACAGGAGGTCTGCCTCAAACAGCTGTCAATTGATGTCTTTTCCTCAGTTGGAAGGTCGCTGAACATCACAATTACATGGAAACTTTGAAACCCAAGTGCTGGTGCTTACAGCCAAAAATGTCCTTTGATTTCATTTGGTTTTGAAATCAAGCACTGCTAGGAAATTATACTATTCAAGCAGGTGGAGTACTTTGGAGAATTCGTTCCAAGGCTGGGGTTGTGTCTTTTCCCTCCCTGGTTTCTGAAGGCAGTGTGCTAATATCTGCATGAGTTTTTACTTCCATCCTTACCTGTAAATGCTCCTTTTTGTATCCTTCCTGCCAGGGCATCATGTTCCAAAGTCAGAGCTGATCCACTTCCAGGAGCATTGGCAGGGACTGTGGTCAGTGAAGGGAGGCTTCTCCCGAAACACCTGTGCAGGTAGGTGGCTGAGAGTAACACTGGGGCATCAAGGGGCAACTGTGTTGAGACTCTGAAGCCTGGTGGGTCTCAGTTGGTCAGATCATGGTGCACTCTCTTGTGGTCCCCTGACTTCCCCCGCCTCACATTCTCTGCCCGTACTCAGACAACTTAGCTGCGTGGATAGTGCTGCAGACACAGGCTTGAAGGTAGGTACCTACCTTAGACACCTGTCAAGGACTAGCCTTGTCACACAGCACAGGGTCTTAGGTTGGGACACAGCACAGGCAATCTTCCAGGTCTGGCCTGCTTCAGGGGCTGTTGACCTTGACTGCAAGGGCTGATGACCATTGCAGGTAGCTAGCTATGGGGGGGGGGGAGACCTATGCCTTTTCTCCTCTGTAGAGTTAAAATGACCAAATTTTTTCCTTTGGTTGGGGCTGCAAGCCAATGAGGTGGTAAAAACAGCCTTTGTTTTGTAAACTACTGCAAGTGCTTGGCCTATTAGTGGGCAGGCCACCCACTGAGTGTTCAGCGGACTAAAATACATTTTGACCAATTTGTCTCAGAAGTTGATGATGGAGCTCTGAGATTTTTACTTGACCCATGAGTTATATGAAAATAATAAGAAAGAGATGGGGACAGAGGGGCTTTCTCACACTCTCATACCAGAAAGAAGAAATGGACGAAGCTAGGATGCAATGACAATTTTAATGTGGTGACTATTCTTTTTATACCCTGAGCAAGGGCGCTCTACATCAAAGAAAGAATTACCTCATGGTTAAAAGGCATTTATCACAAATACAGATAAAACCATTGCAATAGGAGGGCACTTAACAATCATACATTTTACTACTCAATTAAACTTTGCTTTTCTATACACAAGTTTAAGAGGACAGTGTATTACATCAAACCTGACAAGGTATAAGGAATTACAACAGGGCAGTTTGTGTATATTGTCATTAATATTTGTACTAAATTTAGGCATTTTTGGTCGCCTCATTATATCCTAAGTTCATCGGAAGTTTAAAACCCTTAATTGGATTTATGGTTTGCATCTGGAGTCAGTCTTATCACTCTAGAGTGAAAGCCTATCTAAGTTCATAAATCTATCTCAGGCCTGTCTCCTAATGAGATACACAATGTTTGGGAAAAGGATTTATTACATACAGCTGTATGTTTTCTATCAACCATCCAACTTCTTTAACTTCTACAATAGTTTGGACTGAGTCAGGCAGTTTGTAAAACTCTTATCAGGAATAATAGTATCACCTTTGTAGGACTCTGTGTGAAGTCTGGCCAAACAAGAAGAGTGGCACTTAGCAATGAGGGAATCTTCACTCCATGCCAGTAATAACAGATGACAGGAAAAGCTGGGTGTGAGCAAGAAGCTACTCTGGGGTGCATCTTTAGCATAGACTTTGCAAAATGCCAGATAGCTTTTTAGGAAGTTTACATGTTTATAGAACCCCTTTCTCAGAGAGCTTCTGACACTGCTTGAACACTGTATGTTACTTTGAGGGCCGGGAGAGACAGTGCAGTGCTGAAGAGCACCTGATTTTTTTTTCTAGAAAGGTTTCTCTGTGTAGCCCTGGCTGTCCTGGTCTCATAGTCCAGGCTGGCGTTAACCTCACACAGATCCACCCGCCTCTGCCTGCTGAGTGCTGGGATTAAAGGCGTGTGCCACCATGCCCAGTGCACCTGATGATCTTGCAGGGGAATGGAGTTCAGCTCCTAGTGCCAACCAGGCAGCTCACAACCACCCACACAAGGACACTCATCACACACAAAACATGCATGCAGGGCAACAAACGGGAAAAGAGATAAAATGTCAATGAATGAGTCTTTTAATGAAAATAATTCATTTTTATATTATGTACATTGGTGTTCTTCCTGCTTTTATGTGTGTGTGAGGCTGTCAGATTCCCTGGAACTGGAGGTACAGACAGTTGTGAGCTGCCAAGCGGGTGCTGGGAATTGAACCGGGCCCTTTGGAAGAGCAACCACTGTTCTTAAGGGCTGAGCCAACTCTCCAGGCTCAGATGAATCTTCTTGAAAATGGAGAGGAAGTGCTGCCTGCCATCAAGGGTACATCGGTCTAACTGAAATGAGTCAGCCACAGGAGACCACTTGGCTAGTTCAGCTCCCATGGGTGACATCACTATGGCAGTGTTTCTCTACTCTGTGTGCCCATTACCTGACAGAGACAGCTTAGAGGAGGAAAGACTCATCTGACCTCAGCTTTCAGAGGTGTCAGTCCAGCACTGCAAAGGATGGCATGGTAGGATGGTAACTGGAGTGCTAGTGGGTAAGGGAGCCGAGAGGGGACATGCTGGTACTTCACAGCTCTCCCTTTCCTCGTTTTATCCCATTGAGGCTCTACCCTACAGGATACTGTCTCCTATTCGAGGGTGGGTCTTCCCTGCCTCAGCTAATCATCTTTGAAAGTCCTTGAGGATGCATTCAAAGGTGTGCCTCCATCTCCTAAATGATTCTAAATCCAGTCATGTTGAAAATGAATATAAACCATCAGGTTTGGAGGACGTGAGGAGGAGTAGCTGAGGGTAAAAAATTTCCACTATGCAAGCTAAAAATTCTCTAGAGGTCTGGAGAGTTGACTCAGTGGTTCAGAGCACTGGTTGCTCTTTTGGAGGACCCAGATTTGATTCCCAGCACCCAAATGGTATCTCACACTCATCTGTAACTCCAGTTCCAGGGGATGTGACACCCTATTCTGACCTCCATGTGAATCATCCATGCAGGTGATTTACAGGCATACTTGAAGGCAACACATCTATACAGAAAATAAAAAGAAATAAACCTTCTTTTTTAAAGTTTCTAGGGACCATACCCTTTAATATGGAAGAAGCAGGAGGATGTCCTTGAGCATGTGTGACAGCGCACACTAGCTGGAAACCTGGAGTACACTGCACAGCCATTCATCTTTTATGTACACAAACTACATTGTAGAAAAAATGGCTAATTAAATTATTTAACCAACATTTAGGTTATATTTAATTGGTTTGCGGCTGTTGATCCTTAACCCATCATTATCATTTTTTGTTTTATTTTTATATACTTTTTCAATGTTTATTACTTAAATTTACATCTCCATCACAGTCCCCTCCCTCCACCTCTCCTGGTCCCACCCTCCAACCCTCTAAACCTCCCACCCTCCAACTGTCTCCTCTTTCTCCCACCTATCCTACTCTTCTAGTGTGGGGTGCTCTACATTTCAGCCCTCCTCAGTTCAGAAACCATATGAGGGCTAAGAGCTTACTCTTTCACTGGGGCCTAAATGGCAGCTCCACTAGGGCAAAGTGTCCTACTATCAAGTAACAAAGTCTATGTTCCAGTTCCTTTCAGTATGTTGGTTGTAGGATAGTTATCCTGTACTATATGGCTAAAATCCAGTTATAAGTGAATAGATGCCATGTGCATCTTTCTGGGTCTGGGTTAGATCACTCAGGATGAACTTTTCTAGTTCCATCCATTTGGCAGCAAATTGGATGATTTCCTTGTTTCCAATGGTTGAGTAGTATTCCAATGTGTAAATGTACCACAGCTTTTTTTTTAAACCATTCATTGGTTGAGGGAGATCTGGGTTGTTTCCAGTTTCTAGCTATTACAAATATATCTGCTATGAACATAGTTGAGGAGATGTCCTTGTGGTTTGGTGTGGAATTGTTTGGATGTATATATTCCCAGAAGTGGTATTGCTGGGTCTTGAGGTAGAGCTATTCCAAGTTTCATAAGATATCACCAAACTGATTTCCATAGTAGTTTTACAAGTTTTCACTCCCACCAGCAATGGAGGAGTGTTCCCCTTTCTCCACAACCTTGCCAGTATGTGCTGTTATTTGAGTTTTTGATCTTAGCCATTCTGACAGGTGTGAGATGGAATCTGAGTCATCTTGAGTTGCATTTCTCTGATGATTAATGATGTTGAACATTTCTTTAAGTTTCTCTTAGCCATTAGAGATTCCTCTTTTGTGAATTCTCATTTTAGCTCCCCCCCCATTTTTGATTGGATTATTCAGGTTCTTGATGTTTAACTCTTGAGTTCTGGGGGATCCAAGATGGCGGCGGCCCGCATGGACGCATTTTGAACATGGGGAAAACAGCCATAAAAAGCACAGAGTTATTGGACACTGTGCAAAAACTGGAAGGACTAGACCCACTGGGAACACAGCTAGCCCCCAAGGGACCGTTAAAAGTCCCAGGGCAAGGCTCTCCCCTCATCTCTCCCAGACACGGAAGCCGCTGAATCCGGCAATCGGGAACTCCCATCTGGAGAGATGCTGGGTAAGATCGACTCTAATACCTAGCAGGCAGAATCAGACCCCACACGGGATCACTCACCAGCCTACTAGGACCCCACACCTCAGGCGGACCTTATAGCTATTTAGGAAACATTGTGGGCTAGTTGAAGTCTTAGCAACAGCAGAAGCAGGGCGCATGGCAGGAGGTCTGCGGCAGCGGCGGATTGGGTTGAGACCCCACACGGGATCACTTACTAGTCTACTGGGTCCCACACACCCCATGCGAGCCCTCCACCTATCTAGAAAAGGTTGTGGACCCCTGTGAGCCTTGGTGGCCGGCTACAGCAGCGCCGCGGGGGGCAGGGCAGAGGAGCACGCCCGCAGCGAAGGAGCTGGGCTGAAGCCCGCACAGGGGGGCGGGGTAGAGGCACGCGCCCGCAGGGGAGGAACCTGGTGGAAGTGAGCACAGTGAAGTGGAAGGGCTGGGCACGCACAGAGGTGCACAGAGGCTGAGGGTTCCAAAACGTGGAAGCCAGAAGCCAGGGGACCATAGCTGTATTCTGGAAAACCCAGACATATTAGGCATGGAGCCGGGCCCTCTCAGTCTCCTTGGGGACAACCAGGGTCCACAGAATCCGAGCCTGGGCAAACAGGTCCATACCATCAGAACCACTACAGGCTGATCACTCAGTGTGCAACATAGAGAAGTCTGACTTGGGAGCAGTGAAACAATCCTCATTACCTGGGAATAGGCTGCACCAGCTCACAGTGCTTCAGGCTATTAGAAACACAGTGACCCTGAGATTCCCCTGTAAGCAACGACAGTTCGCCAAGCAATTCGACTGCTCCACCAAAGCATCCCCCTGTGGATCCAAGGCAAGAAGACGATGAGAACAGAGAGCTAAACACATACATATGGCCAAAGGTCCAAGAAAAAACAGAAATCAAGGAAATATGACTCCAACAACGCAAAAATATCCTAGCTCATCCAATTCTGACGACCTCACAACAGCAGAAACACATGAAAACAATGATAATTCTACATTATGGAAAATGATAGAGTCCCTTCAAGAAGAACTTAAATCTATGAAGGAATTCAAAGAAGCCACAATTTTACAAGTCAAAACAACGAATAACACCATTAAGGAGCTCCAATCCAAGGGGACTCAGCTTGAACAGGAAAAGGACAGGGCAATGAAAGATCTCCAGGCAAAAACAAGCAAACTGGAGCAGGAAATGTACAAAACGAACACTACCATTCAAGACATGAAAATAGAAATGGAAACAATAAAGAAAACACAGTCAGAGTTAAAAGAGGAAATGGAGAATCAAGAGAAGAGAACAGGAACTACGGATGTGAGTATGAAAAATAGAATGCAAGAGATGGAAGACAGGATCTCAGGCATGGAAGATTCGATGGAAGAAATCAGTACAACATCGAAAGAAAATAAGAAAGCTAAAAAATCTCTCACCCACAACATCCAAGAAATCAAGGACTCAATGAAAAGACGGAACCTAAGAATTATAGGCATAGAGGAAAGAGAAGACTCCCGACTCCAAGGTCCAGGAAATATCTTCAACAAAATCATAGAAGAAAACTTCCTAAACCTGAAAAAAGAGATGCCAATAAAAATCCAAGAGGCTTACAGAACACTGAACAGATTAGATCAGAAAAGAAACTCCTCTCGCCACATAATAATCGAAACACCAAATGTACAGAACAAAGAAAGAATATTAAAAGCTGTAAGAGAAAAAGGTCAAGTCACATACAATGGCAGACCCATCAAAATTACACCTGACTTCTCCTCAGAAACTTTAAAAGCTAGAAGGGCCTGGACAGATGTCCTACAAGTCCTGAGAGAACATAAGTGCCCACCTAGACTACTATACCCAGCAAAACTCTCTATCAACACTGATGGAGAAAACAAGATATTCCATGACAAAATCAAATTTAAACAATATCTACCCACAAATCCATCCCTACAGAAGATCCTAGAAGGAAAATTCCAACCCAGAGAAGAAAACTACACCCAAGAAGACATAGGGATTAGAAAACCCCACAGCAACTAAACCAAAAGAGGCACAGGATGATCATCTATACCAAACTAATGGGAAATAACAACCCCTGGTCACTAATATCCATCAACATCAATGGACTCAACTCCCCAATAAAAAGACACAGGCTTACAGAAGGATCGGTAAGCAAGACCCGTCTTTTTGCTGCATAAAAGAAACACATCTCACTATCAAAGATAGACACTATCTCAGAGTAAAGGGCTGGGAAAAGGTTTTCCAAGCAACTGATCCAGGAAGCAAGCTGGAGTAGCCACCATATTATCAAACAAAATAGACTTCCAACTGAAGTTAGTGAAAAAAGACAGAGAAGGACATTATATACTCATTAAAGGGAATATTCATCAAGAGGACATCTCAATATTGAACATATATGCCCCAAATACAAAGGCACCTACATTTGTAAAAGAAACGCTTCTAAAACTTAAATCGCACGTTGATCACAACACATTAGTAGTGGGAGACTTCAACACCCCACTCACAACAATGGAGAGATCATCAAGACTGAAGCCATACAGAGAAATATTGAGTCTAACAGAGATCATGAAACAAATGGACCTAACAGATATCTACAGAACGTTTCACCCAAACACAAAGGAATACACCTTCTTCTCAGCACCTCATGGAACCTTCTCCAAAATCGACCACATAGTTGGACACAAAGACAGCCTCAACAGATACAATAAAATTGAAATAACCCCTTATATCTTATCAGACCACCATGGAATACAGCTGGTCTTCAACAGCAAAAGAATCAACAGAAAGCCTACACACATATGGAAATTGAACAACTCCTTACTGGATGACTACTGGGTCAGGGAAGAAATAAAGAAGGAAATCAAAGACTTCTTAAAATCCAACGAAAATGAAGACACAACATACCCAAACCTATGGGACACAATGAAAGCCGTGCTACGAGGAAAGTTCATAGCACTAAGTGCCTTCAAAAAGAAAATTGTGACAGCTCATAATAGCGAATTAACAGCTATACTGGGTGAATTGGAAAAAAAAGAAGCAAACACTCCCAAGAGAAGCAGAAGGCAGGAAATCATCAAACTTAGGGCTGAAATCAACAACTTAGAAACAAAAAGAACTGTACAAAGAATCAATGAAACCAAGAGTTGGTTCTTTGAAAAAAAATCAACAAAATAGACAGACCCTTAGCCAAATTAACTAAAAGGCAGAGGGAAAGAACCCAAATCAACAAAATCAGAAATGAAAAGGGAGAAATTACAACAGACATTGAGGAGATCCATAGAATATTTGGGTCCTACTTTAAAAATGTATATTCCATCAAATTTGAAAACCTAAGTGAAATGGACAATTTCCTCAATAGATTCCACCTACCAAAACTAAATCAAGATCTGATTAACAGATTAAACAGCCCAATAACCCCTAAGGAAATAGAAACAATCATTAAAAATCTCCCAACCAAAAAAAGCCCAGGGCCAGATGGCTTTAGCACAGAATTCTACTGGTCCTTCAAAGAGGAGCTAACACCAATACTCTTCAAACTCTTCCACCAAATAGAATCAGAAAGAACACTGCCAAACTCATTCTATGAGGCCACAGTCACCCTGATTCCTAAACAACACAAAGACCCAACAAAGAAAGAGAACTTGAGACCAATCTCCCTCATGAACATAGATGCAAAAATACTTAATAAAATAATAGCAAACGGAATTCAAGAACACATCAAAAGTATCATACATCACGATCAAGTAGGCTTCATTCCCGGAATGCAGGGATGGTTCAACATATTAAATTCTGTCAACGTAAAAAATCATATAAACAAGATGAAAGAAAAAAACCACATGATAATCTCGCGAGATACAGAAAAAGCATTTGAAAAAAATCCAACACCCCTCATGCTAAAAGTTCTGGAGGGAACGGGCATTCAAAGACTGTACTTAGAAATAATAAAAGCAATATACAGCAAGCCGGTGGCTAGCATCAAGTTAAATGGAGAGAAACTTGAAGCATTTACTCTAAACTCAGGGACAAGACAAGGTTGCCCACTTTCACCATATCTCTTCAATATAGTACTTGAAGTTCTTGCTAGAGCAATAAGACAACTAAAAGAGATCAAGGGGATACAAATTGGAAACAAAGAAGTCAAAATATCCCTATTTTCAGACCTAATGATAGTATACATAAGCTACCCCCAAAATTCCACCAGAGAACTCTTACAGCTGATAAACACCTTCAGCAAGGTGGCTGGATACAAAATTAACTCAAATAAATCAGAAGCCCTTCTATATACAACAAATGAATGGACTGAGAAAGAAATAAGGGAAACAACCCCCTTCACTATAGCCGTAAACAATATAAAATACCTGTAGGTAACTCTAACCAAGCAAGTAAAGGACCTATACAAAAAGAACTTCAAACCCTTGAAGAAAGAAATGCAAGAGGCCCTTAGAAGATGGAAAGACCTCCCATGCTCATGGATAGGTAGGACCAACATAATAAAAGTGGCTATTCTACCAAAAGCAATATATAGATTCAATGCAATTTCTATCAAAATACCAACACAATTCTTTATAGACCTGGAAAGAGCTATTCTCAATTTCATACGGAACAACAAAAAACCCAGAATAGCTAAATCAATCCTGTACAATAAAAAAGCATCTGGAGGTATCACCATCCCTGATTTCAAGCTGTACTACAGAGCAATAATAGTAAAAACAGCATGGTATTGGTATAGAAACAGACCAGCAGATCAATGGAATTGAATTAAAACCCAGAAATGGACCCACACACCTATGGCCAACTAATTTTTGACAAAGAAGCCAAAACCGCACAATGCAAGAAGGACAGCATCTTCAACAAATGATGCTGGTCCAACTGGATGTCCACTTGAAAAAGAATGAAATTAGACCCATACTTATCACCTTGTACAAAACTTAAATCCAAGTGGATCAAAGACCTTAACATAAGGCCAGTCACACTTAATCTACTAGAAGAAAAAGTGGGAGAAACCCTTGAACTCATTGGCACAAGTGACAACTTCCTGAACAGAACACCAACAGCTCAGGACTTGAGATCAACAATCAATAAATGGGACCTCATGAAACTGAAAAGCTTCTGTAAGGCAAAAGACACTGTCATTCAAACAAAACGGCAACCAACAGACTGGGAGAAAATCTTCACCGACCCTACATCTGATAGAGGACTAATATCCAAACTCTACAAAGAACTCAAGAAACTAAATGCCAAGAAACCAAATAATCCTATCAAAAAATGGGGGACGGAGCTAAATAGAGAATTCACAAAGGAGGAATCCCTAATGGCCGAGAGACACCTGAAGAAATGCTCAACATCCTTAATCACCAGAGAAATGCAACTCAAGACGACTCTGAGATTCCATCTCACACCTGTCAGAATGGCTGAGATCAAAAACCCAAATGACAGCACATACTGGCGAGAGTGTGGAGAAAGGGGAACCCTCCTCCATTGCTGGTGGGAGTGCAGGCTTGTGCAACCACTATGGAGGTCAGTATGGCGATATCTTAGAAATCTTGGAATGGCTCTTCCTCAGGACCCAGCCATACCATTTCTGGATATACATCCAAATAACTCCTCACGGGATCATAGGGAAGTCTCCTCATCTATGTTCATAGCAGCCTTATTTGTAATAGTTAGAAATTGGAAACAACCCAGATGTCCGTCAACTGAAGAATGGATTAAAAAACTGTGGTACATCTATACAGTGGAATATTACTCAGCTATCAGAAACAATGAAATCATGCAATTTGCAACCAAATGGATGGAACTAGAGAAGCTCATCCTGAGTGAGCTAACCCAGAGTCAGAAGGATGCACATGGCGTCTATTCACTTATAGTAGGATTTTAGCTGTATAGTACAGGATATCTGTATTACAACCAACACACCAAAGGGAACATGTACATAGACTTTTTTTCTTTTTCCTTTCTTTTTTTGTTGTTGTTTGTTTTTGTGGGTTTGTGTGTTTGTTGGTTTGTTTTTTAGTTTTCCCTTCCTAGCAAGGAGACACCTTTCACTGGTGGTATTGCCTTGTAGGCCCCCAGTGTAAGAAGAGGCTCTTGGCCCTCATATGACTCCTGAACTGTTGCAAGGGACTGTAATGTAGGGACACTCCACCCTAGAGGAACAAGAGGGAAGGATTAGGAGATAGAGGATGGGAGGGGGGCTGGGAAGGGGGGAAAGAGGACAATATGATGGAGATGTAACCTGAAGCAACAAAAAATAAATTTATGAAAAAACAGGTAACAGGTTTAAAACACTGTAAATAAATTAAAGGTTACAGCCGTTCAACCTGGTTTTATAAACCTCCAAGAGTCGAAAAAACTTAGAGCTAAGGTAAAATACATGAAATGCGTGGTGTTAGCCCATGCCTTTAACTTCAGCAGAGACGGGAGGAGCACTATGGAGTTAGTTGTCTTATAAATTCTAGAGTTATTCGGAACAGGGTGGTGATGGTGCACACCCTTAATCCCATTATTCAAGAAGAGGACACCCTTAATCCCAACACACTAGAGACAGAAACAGGCAGATCTCAGAGCTCAAGGTCAGCCTGATACAAAACAAGCTCTAAATAGAGAAAAACTTCGATCCAGGAGTGATAGAGCACATCTTTAATCCTTTCAGATGGGAACCACAGGTCTTTGATCCCAATACTTAGAATGCAGAGACAGACACATAGAATTTGGAAGAACTTAAGTTTAAAAGCTACTTACAAAAGGCCTACTCAATACAAACAAATTGTCCTTTGAGATCTCAAAATATATACACTAAGGCTTGTTTAGCTCCAAAATAACAAAATAATTCCTTCTTTAATCCAGATTGAAAGATAATACTTTATATATTGTCAAAAAAACAATTTTGCTTCAGGAGAATTATTACCTGACCCCCCCAAAAAAGGTAATTGTTGCAGAGTTAGGATTAGGGCAGGGCTCTGTTCTTATCTTTCCAGGAGATTTAAAGCATCCATTCAAGGAATCCAGGGACAACTGGACAATGGAAACCTCAACAGAAAACAGAATCAGACACCAAAGAAGACGAGTGGCCCATATGGTCCAGCCTTGAAGACTTCCTCAATAGCTGTTTCCATGAAAAGTCTACAACCACAACAATTCAAAATCGCTAAGATTGTTCAGCTCCACAGACTGCCCCAGCCAGAACTTCAGTAAAGCCCAGAAGATCAGCTTCTGTCTACAAACTTCTTAGGACATCTAAACAGCTGAGCACAAAAGGACTGAATATAAAAGGATTGTATTAGCATTTTTAACCATTTTTCCATTCTGGTTTGGGCCCCAAGCAGGTTTACTACGACCCAAATCAGCAGGAAGTCATTTTAAGAGAGTGACGTCCCATGCCCAGAGGGTGGGGAGGGTGTTTCTCTCCCCCTTTTTGGTTATTTGATGGATAACAGAAAACTTTGTTATTTAGGGGAAGAGACTACAAGCTGTTAAATGGTCTTGTTAAATGGGTTTTGGAGGATAGACCCAGGGATTTTCTTCTTTTTGTTTTCTGTATCCTTCTTTCTCTCCTATGTAGGAGTGCACAGACTTGAGAAAAATGGGACATAGACATAGTATGGGAATGACCACGAAGAAGAAACAGATTATTGAATATGCCCTTATACCTTTGTATATTGATACAAAATTAGTATTATATTTGGCTAAAGTGGTATTGATCATTGTATATTGTGCAAAATTAAGATTGTATTGGACTACATCAGTATTGATCTTTGTATATTGATAAAAAATTAAGATTATATTTGGCCACAATGGTATTGACTTTTGTATATTGATGCAATATTAAGATTGTATTGGGCTACATAGGCATTGATCTTTGTATATTGATACAAAATTAAGAGTATATTTGACCACATTGGTATTGATCTTTGTATATTGATATAAAATTAAAGGTAATGCTTCTTAAAAGTATTGTACCCAGTAATGCTTAAAATGAAATGTGAAGCTCTGGTCTCTTGATACCAACCACCTTAAACCATTTAGGATAGTTAAGAAATACAAACACCTAGTCATGCAAGCGTGTCATTTTGTTAGCTACTATGACAGTCTATCACAGATATTCTCTAAGCTACTCAGAAATCAAATTGTTAAGAGACAAGCAACATTTGCTTATCTAAATACAAGAGATAGATAGGGCATCTTCAAAAACCCCAAGAGATCTGCAGAATATGGCATTCAAAGATGTTTTTCTTAAATTAAGATTTTTTTTGATATCGAGACATGTCAGCACCTGATAGCACCCCCTTATTCTACTCCAAGTAGAAGATGAGCATTGAAGAATCTCCAGTGTGAGATGGTTGAATTACTGGCAAGCTTATCTCTTGGCATGAAAAACCCCTTGCTTAAACTGTAAACAGAATGCTGTCCAAAAAGGACAAAACTTGGAAGCAGGTAAGTCGACAACCTAGCTCTGATAATACAGGGTAGGTAAGCCCTTCATAATTCCTGCTCTACAATCAATATCTGTCAGAGAAACGGGACCAAAATGCTGAAGATTGATGCTGTAACATATGGAGAGAAAATGGGAACTGTCCAGGCAGCCACTGATATGTCACTTCTTAGTTTTGGAAGATGCAGGCCCTGCACTTCCTACATAATCAGATATATTTATCCCTCTCAGGTCTCTGAGGTGTTTGAAGAATACATAGCTAGAGTCTCATAGTTAAATTTTGAGTTGTTTAGGAATCAAGAGGGTGTTCTGGATCTAAGAAGATGTTTTAAAAATTGTGATGCAAGTTAGTATGAAAGCTGAGTCAGATATAGAACTTTAAACTCATGGAGATGGTTAGATAGTAGAATGTTAAAGTCAGGGGCCAAATACATATGGACTGAACATTGGGAATGTATGCTAAGCCATTTAACTCTCATAATTGTGGCGTATTTATTTCTGTTGTTTTGTATAGTATTTATTGTTATAAGAGAAGGAACCATTTGTTGGACTGAAAGGGGGAGCTATTGGGGGGAAGAGGCTGGATGGGTGGGACAGGAGCGGGGAGTAGGGAGGGATTGTGACTGAGATGTAACTTGAAGAAATAAAAAAAAGTATAAAAAAACTCTTGAGTTCTTTATAAATTTTGGATATTAGCCCTCTGTCAGATGTGGAGTTGATAAAGCTCTTTCCCCAAACTTAGGTTGCCATTTTGTTCTAATGACAGTGTCCTTTGCCTTACAGAAGCTTTTCAGTTTCATGAGGTCCCATTTACTGATTGTTATTCTTAGAGCGTGAGCTATTGGTTTTAGGTTCAGAAAACTGTCACTTGTCCCAATGAGTTTGAGGATTTTCCCCACTTTCTCTTCTATTAGGTTTAATGTGTCAGGGTTTATGTTAATGTCTTTGATCCACTTGGACTTAAGTTTTAAGCAAGGTGATAAATATGGGTCCATTTCTCTTTTTCTACATGTTGACATCCACTTAGACCAGCATCATTTGTTGAAGATGGTGTCCTTTTTCCATTGTATGGTTTTGGTTTCTTTGTCAAAAATTAAATGACTACAGGTATGTAGGTTTATATCTGGGTCTTTGATTCAATTCTGTTGATCCACTGGTCTGTTTCTATACCAGTACCATGCTGTTTTTACTACTATTGTAGTATAGTTTGAAATCAGGGATGGTGATACCTCCAGATTTTTTTTTTTTTTTTTTTGCACAGAAATGATTTAGCTATTCTGGTTTTTTTTTTTTTTTTGTTATTCCATATGAAGTTGAGAATTGTTCTTTCAAGGTCTGTAAAAAATTGCGTTTGTATTTTGATAGGAATTGCATTGAATCTGTATATTGTTTGATAGGATGGCCATTTTTAGTATGTTGATCCTACCTCTTCATGAGCAAGGGAGATCTTTCCAACTTCTAATGTCTTCTGTTTGTTTCTACAAGGACTTGAAGTTCTTCTTGTACAGGTCTTTCATTGGTTGGTTAAAGTTACCCCCAGGTATTTTATATTGTTTGTGGTTATTGTGAAGGGTGTTGTTTCCCTGAATTCTTTCTTGGCTCATTTATCTTTTTTTAAAAAATTATTTATTTATTACTTCAGGTTACATCTCCATTGCAGTGACTTCTTTCCACCCCTCCCAGTCTCGCACTCCTACCCTCTACCCCACTATCCTTTCCATCACACTCCTCTGAAGTAGAGTGTCCCTAAATAGCAGTCCCCCACAGCAGTTCAGCAGTCATATGAGGGCCAAGAGCCTCCTCATTCACTGGGAGCCTACAAGCAGCACTACTAGGGCAAAGTGTCTCATCGATAGGAAAAAAGGTCTATGTTCATGATTCTTTTGGTACATTCATTGTAGTATAGTTATCCTGTACTATATGGCTAAAATCTGACTATAAGTGAAAAGATGCCACATGCATCCTTCTGGGTCTGGGTTAGCTCACTCAGGATGAGCTTCTCTAGTTCCATCCATTTGGCTGCAAATTGCATGATTTCGTTGTTTCTGATAGGTGAGTAGTATTCCATTGTGTAAATGTACCACAGTTTTTAAAAAATACATTCTTCAGTTGAGGGACATGTGGGTTGTTTCCAGTTTCTAGCTATTACAAATAAGGCTGCTTATGAACATAGATGAGGAAATGTCCTTGTGATTCGGTGAGGAATCATTTGGATGTATATCCAGAAGTGGTATGGCTGTGTCCTGAGGCAGAGCTATTCCAAGTTTTCTAACATATCGCCAGACTGACCTCCATAGTGGTTGCATAAGCCTGCACTCCCACCAGCAATGGAGGAGGGTTCCCCTTTCTCCACACCCTCGCCACCATGTGCTGTCATTTGAGCTCTTGATCTTAGCCATTCTGACAGGTGTGAGATGGAATCTCAGAGTCGTCTTGAGTTGCAATT
The DNA here is from genome assembly GCA_907164525.1 of Lophiomys imhausi. Lineage (NCBI taxonomy): Eukaryota > Metazoa > Chordata > Mammalia > Rodentia > Muridae > Lophiomys > Lophiomys imhausi. The sequence goes on along the minus strand of CAJQZJ010000817.1, from coordinate 42,244 downwards.
CTCTGATGATTTAGGATGCTGAACATTTGTTCAAGTGTCTCTCAGCTATTAGGAATTCCTCCTTTGTGAATTCTATGTTTAGCTTTGTTCCTCATTTTTTGATTGGATTATTTGGTTTCTTGGCATTTAATTTCTTGAGTTCTTTGTAAATTATGGATATTAACCCTCTGTCAGATGTGGGGTTGGTGAAGATTTTTTTTCCAACCTGTAGGCTGCCATTTTGTTCAGATGACAGTGTCATTTGCCTTACAGAAGCTTTTCAGTTTCATAAGGTCCCATTTATTCATTGTTGGACTTAGATTCTGAGCTGTTGGTGTTCTGTTCAGGAAGTTGTCACCTGTGCCTATGAGTTCTAGGGTTTCCCCCACTTTCTCTTCTAAGAGATTTAGTGTGTCCAGCCTTATGTTAAGGTCTTTGATCCACTTGAACTTAAGTTTTGTACAAAGTGATAAGTATGTGTCTAATTTCATTCTTTTACATGCCGACATGCAGTTGGACCAGCACCATTTGTTGAAGATGCTGTCCTTTTTCCATTGTATGGTTTTGGCTTGTTTGTCAAAAATTAAGTGACCATAGGTGTATGGGTTCAGTTCTGCATCTTCAATTCGTTTCTATTGATTCACTGCTCAGTACCATGCTGTTTTTATTACTATTGCTCTGTAGTACAGCATGAAATCAGGGATGGTGATACCTCCAGATGTTTTTTTTATTGTGCAGAATTGATTTAGCTATTCTGTTTTTTTTTTTTTGATGCCATATGAAGTTGAGAATTGCTTTTTCCAGGTCCATAAAGAATTCTGGTGATTTTTTGACAGGAATTACATTGAATCTGTATATTGCTTTTGGTACGATGGCCATTTTTTATTGTTGATCCTACCTATCAATGAGCATGTGGGATCTTTCCATCTTCTGATCGCCTCTTCAATTTCTTTCTTCAAGGACTTGAAATTCTTGTCATACAGGTATTTCACTTGCTTCGTTAGAGTTACCCCCAGGTACGTTATATTGTTTGTAGCTATTGTGAAGTGTGTCATTTCCCTAATTTCTTTCTCAGCCCATTTATTTGTTGTATAAAGAAGGGCTTCTGATTTTTTTGAATTAATTTTGTATCCAGCCACCTTGCTGAACGTGTTTATCAGCTGTAAGGGTTCCCTGGTGGAATTTTTGGGGTTGCTGCTCTATACTATCATATCATCTGCAAATAGGAATAATTTGACTTCTTCATTTTCAATTTGTATCCCCTTGATCTCCTTTAGGTGTCTTATTGCTCTAGCAAGAACTTCAAGTACTATGTTGAAGAGATATGGCAAAAGTGGTCATCCTTGTCTTGTCCCTGAGTTTAAAGGAAATGCTTCAAGTTCTCTCCATTTAATTTGATGGTGGCTACTGGCTTGCTGTATATCGTCTTTATTATTTCTATGTATGGTCCTTGTATTCCTGCTCTCTTTAGGACTTTTAGCATGAAGGGGTGTTAGATTTTGTCAAATGCTTTTTCAACATCTAGAGAGATGATCATGTGTTTTTTTTTCTTTCAACTTATTTATATGGTGAATTACATTGATGGATTTTCATATGTTGAACCATCCCTGCATTCCTGGGATGAAGCCTACTTGATCATGGTGTATACTTTTGATGTGTTCTTGGATTTGATTTGCCAGTATTTTATTAAGTATTTTTGCATCTATGTTCATGAGTAAGATTGGTCTGGAGTTCTCTTTTTTTGTTGGGTCTTTGTGTGGTTTATGAATCAGGGTGACTGTGGCCTAATAGAATGAGTTTGGCAGTGTTCTTTCTGATTCTATTTTGTGGAAGAGTTTGAAGAGTATTGGTATTCACTCTTCTTTCAAGTTCTGGTAGAATTCTGTACTGAAACCATTTGGCTTTAGGCTTTTATTTTTGGTTGGGAGATTTTTAATGACTGTTTCTATTTCCTTAGGGGTTACAGGGCTGTTTAATCTGTTTACCTGATCTTGATTTAGCTTTGGAAGGTGAAATCTATCAAGAAAAATATCCATTTCGCTTAGATTTTCAAATTTGGTGGAATAGATTTTTAAAGTAGGAACTAAAGATTTTCTGAATATTTGTTCTTATTTCTCCCTTTTCATTTCTGATTTTGTTGTTTTGGGTTTTTTCCCTCTGCCTTTTATTTTTGGTTGTGAGCCTAGCCTTTAACGGCTGAGCCATCTCTCCAGCCCTCCCTCTGCCTTTTAGTTAATTTGGCTAAGGGTTTGTCTATTTTGTTGATTTTCTCAAAGAACCAACTCTTGGTTTCATTGATTCTTTGTATCATTCTTCTTGTTTCTAAGTTGTTGATTTCAGCCTTAAGTTTGATGATTTCTTGCCTTCTCCTCCTCTTGGGAGTGTTTGCTTCTTTTTTTTCCAATTCATCCAGTTCAACTGTTAATTTGCTAATATGAGCTATCACAATTTTCTTTTTGAAGGCACTTAGTACTATGAACTTTCCTCGTAGCACAGCTTTCATTGTGTCCCATAGGTTTGGATATGTTGTACCTTCATTTTCGTTGGATTTTAAGAAGTCTTTGATTTCCTTCTTTATTTCTTCCCTGACCCAGTAGTCATCCAGTAAAGAGTTGTTCAATTTCCATGTGTGTGTAGGCTTTCTGTTGTTTCTGTTGTTGTTGAAGTTCAGCTTTATTCCACAGTGGTCTGATAAGATACATGGAGTTATTTCAATTTTCTTGTATATTTTGAGACTTGCTTTGTGTCTGACTATCTGGTCGAGTTTGAAGAAGGTTCCCTGTGGTGCTAAGAAGAAGGTGTATTCTTCTGTGTTTGGGTGAAACGTTCTGTAGTTATCTGTTAGGTGCATTTGGTTCATGAGCTCTGTTAGACTCATTATTTCTCTGTTTGGTTTCTGTCTGGATTACCTGTCCATTGTTGTGAGTGGGGTGTTGAAGTCTCCCACTACTAATGTGTGGGGAGCAATGTGTGATTTAAGTTTTAGAAGAGTTTCTTTTACAAATGTAGGTGCCTTTGTATTTGGGGCATAGATATTCAATATTGAGATGTCTTCTTGATGAATATTTCCTTTAAAGAGTATGTAATGACTTTCTCTATCTTTTTTGATTAACTTCAGTTGGAAATCTATTTTATTTGGTATTAAGTTGGCTACTCCAGCTTGCTTCCTGGGTCCATTCCCTTGGAAAACCTTTTCCCAGCTCTTTACTCTGAGGTAGCATGTATCTTTGTTAGTGAGATGCATTTCTTGTATGCAGCAAATTGATGGGTCTTGTTTACGGATACAGTCTCTAAGCTTGTGTCTTTTTATTGGTGAGTTGAGTCCATTGATACTTATGGATATTAATGACCACAGGTTGTTATTTACTATTATTTGGTGTAGGTGGTGGTTGTGTGTTTCTTTTGGTTTAGTTGCAGTGGAGTTTTTTGTTTTCTTGGGTGTAGTTATCTTCTCTGGGTTGGAATTTTCCTTCTAGGATCTTCTGTAGGGCTGGACTTGTAGGTAGATACTGTTTAAATTTTATTTTGTCATGGGATATCTTGTTTTCTCCATCTATTTTTATAGAGAGTTTTGTTGGATATAGTAGTTTGGCTGGGCACCTATGTTCTCTCAGGGCTTGTAGGATGTCTGCCCAGGCGCTTTTGGCTTTTAAAGTTTCTGAGGCGAAATCAGGTGTAATTCTGATGGGTGTGCCATTATATGTTACTTGACCTTTTGTAGGATGTCTGCCCAGGCGCTTTTGGCTTTTAAAGTTTCTGAGGCGAAATCAGGTGTAATTCTGATGGGTGTGCCATTATATGTTACTTGACCTTTTTCTCTTACTCCTTTAATATTCTTTCTTTGTTCTGTACATTTGGAGTTTCAATTATTATGTGGGAAGAGGAGTTTCTTTTCTGATCTAATCTGTTTGGTGTTCTGTATGCCTCTTGGAATTTTATTGGAATTTATCTCTTTAGGTTTGGAAAGTTTTCTTCTATGATTTTTTTTGAAGATGTTTCCTGGACCTTGGAGTCAGTAGTCTTCTCTTTCCTCTATGCCTATAATTCTTAGGTTCCATCTCTTCACTGAGTCCTTGATTTCTTGGATATTATGGGTGAGACCTTTTTTAGATTTCTCATTTTCTTTGGTTGTTGTGTTGATTTTTTTCCATCGAATCTTCCACACCTGAGATCCTGTCTTCCATCTCTTGTATCCTATTTTTGATACTTATGTCTGTAGTTCCTGTTTTCTTCCCTTGATTCTCCACTTCTACTCTTATCTCTGTCTATGTCTTCTTTATTACTTCTACTTCCAATTTCAAGTCTTGAAACATTTTATCCATTTTATACGTTTCCTGCTCAAATTTGTTTTTTGCCTTGTCTCTTTCTTGTTCAAGTTGAGTCACTTTGGCTTGGAAATCTCTAATGGTATTCTCCATTGCTTTCACTTGTAAAATTGTGGAATCTATGAATTCCTTCAGAGATTTAAATTCTTCTTGAAAGGACTCTATCACTTTCCAGAACATAGATTTGTCTTTGTTTTCATGTGTTTCAGCTGTGGCAGAGTGGTCAGGGTTTGCTGTACTAGCATAGCTGCATTTTGTTGGAGTCATATTTCTCTGACTTTTGTTGTATCTGTTCTTTCACTGACCTTTAGCCATTTGGTTGTTTTTAGCTGTTTGTTCCTGGTGCCTTCTGGGCTTGGTGCCAAGAAGGGCGCTTTGGTGTAGAAGTCATAGAGCTTGGTGATCTGTAGCTTTCCACAGGCTGGATGGGGCCTTGTGTGGAGGTTTGTTCTCATTGTGTCTCCCAGAGCTCAACCCTTCCTGTTTTGTCCCAATTGGGTACTCAGGTCAGGGTTTGTGGTGGGATGTGTTCCTGCAGGTTCCTGAGATCCAACCAGTCTTCGTATAGATGAAGGTGCAGATTGGCAGGCCACAGACTGTTGGCTGGGGCTGCATCTCTCCTGCAGCTTACTTGTCGGACCATGTTTGTAGTCCTCCAAAGTTTCTCTCAGGGGGTTCTCAAGGTCAATGTGCATCTAATAACCAGAAGCACTGTGAGCTGGTACAGCCCACTCTCAGGCAATGAACAATGGTCTGGGATTGTTTCACTGCTTCCGAGTCAGAGCTCTCTGTGTTGTAGTTTGGGTATTCAGTGTGTAATGGCTCTGCTGGTAAGCTCCTGGGTGTCCAAGCACAGATGCTGTGGACTCTGGAGGTCCTAAGTTTGTGGGTTGAGTCCCCCAGCTGGAGTCTTGGAAGGATCCAACAGAGAGGGAATACAGTTTCCTGGTGGGAGGCGCTCAGTGTTCGTATCTGAATTCTTATCTGAGTTCTTTGTTGTCCCTGCTGAGCAGGCCCAGGTGGGCTTGCGCCTGTCTAGATGGTCCCCAGAGAACCTCTGTGCCTCTTGGCCCAAAGCACTAAGCCCTTTAGTCTGAGTCACTCAGCTGTGTACCCAGGCCAAGACCTCAATACTCCAGGGGTGGAACTATGTATGCTGAAGATCTGGTTTCCCCCTGGAAGAGCCAGCACTAGCAAAGGATTCTGATATTAACCCCACAGCCTGTCCAGGGCTTGGACCCTGTGGAGATCCACACAACATTCCAACCTGCCCCCCCCCCCGCCTTTCTGCCCGCTCTTATCTCACCTCTCCTATGTCTGTGCTGGAGTTGTCCTGTGGATACTGGGAATTGGAGCCACTGTCGCTGTTGCTGTCACCCAAGTCCTGGGATTCTGCAGTGGTGCTGGCAGCGTAACCCACTGTCGGAAGTGTATCCTGATGTTTTGTCCAGCTGCAGTGTTCTTCCCAGTGACTGCAAATCTAATAGAGGGGCCTTGGACAAAAGGCTCTGTGGAGCCTTCCACTCTGTGGAAGTCCAAATATGCTTACATTTTTCAGAATGCCAATGTGCTGTGGTATTGTTGCTGCCCCATAGCTCAGAACGACCACAATGGTTCCACTGAGAATATATGCATCCCACGGCTCTGCTAATCTTTCCCTTGGTGTCGGAATGCCTTTGTGGAGTCTGGGAGTCCAGGAGGCTGGTGAGTAACCCTGTCTGGGGTTTGGAGCTGCTTGCTGGATATTTGAGTGCCTCTTACCCCATCCCTCTACTGGTGATGGTTCCCAGATTCAGAGACTTCTGAGGTTTCTGCCGGTCTGTTTTGCTGAGTGTCTGAGAGAGGAGAGTCTGCCCAGGGACTTTTAATAGTCCCTGGGTCGCTAAGTGAAACCCAGTGAGTTCGCATCACTTAGTTCATTGCTTTGCGTCTTATGTCTCTGTGGTGTTATAGCTGTTTTCCCCACATTCAAAATGCATCCATGAGGGCTGCAGCCATCTTGGATCCCAATCCACCATTATAAATGAGCACACATAGACACAATGGATTTTAACAAGTCTGGCCTGAATTGAGTAATCTTGACCCATGTAAGCTAGCTCTTAATTCTTTAACGAAATATGACCCCATATATACTTATGTCCCCTTGGTCTGCTATTCTCCATGCTACGCCAATGTTCCTGGCAATGTGGAATGAGGTTCTTTTTTCTAACCCATGGTGTGTGTCCTCCTTCTTCCTGCTCCTTGCTGGAATGAATTAATCCTCTGTGTAAAGCACAGGGTTCCTGTTCTAGTCTCAGGAAGTCCCGCCTGCCTATATTCTTTCTGCCCAGCTAATTGGCTATCAGCGACTTTTATTAACCAATCAAGAGAATGCCTCAAACAGGGCATTAACAGGATCTCAGCATGGAAATCAGTCTATCAGAAGTAATGTATTAGATCTTCCCCAACACTACATCCTGGTTGTCACTCTTCAGTTAGCAAGAAGCAGAACTACAGAAGCTGGAAAGCAAAGTCAATACATTTAGGGACACTCCAGAGCTATGCATCCTTAGGTTTTTGTTCCCATTTTGGTAGTTATTGGGGCCTATGTAATGGATTTTCAAGTTAGAATGATGTCTCTAACATGGGGTCTGCTGTGCTAAGGTCTGGAAGCCTATTAAAATGGGCCTGGGAACCAAACTTGGGTCCTCTATAAAGGCAGTACACAGTTTTTGTTTGTTTGATTTTGTTTTATCAAGACAGGGTTTCTCTATGTAGCTTTGGCTGTCCTGGAACTCACAGAGATCCTCTGCTTCCTGAGTGCTAGAACTAAAAGCATATGCCACCACACCAGTAATTAGTGGGTCTCTGAAAAACAGAATTTCTTAGGCTGTTTAGGGCGACAGTGTAGAATCAAAAATTCATTTGACTAAACTTTAGTCAGGCTCCAAAAGCCTGGGAACTTGGGTAGGTCCTGAGCCCTTGGATAACTTAATCCAGGAACTTCGAGTTGAAAACAATTCTCAAAACAATCACAGAATGTACTAACCCTTTGAGTTTGGAAACTCCCTACCTGTCACCAGGGACCAAGTTCCTCATCCCTGGTTTTAGGTTCCTCTTCCATTAGCCAGCACTAGTCAATTTAAAGATAGATATGTTAACCAATAGAAGCTCACTGAATGTACTGTTGCTTGATTCTTCTCTGTTAAAAGATATAAAGTCTGATGTAAACTCTAGTTCTGGGTTGCCTCCCTCCCCTTTCATGGGGATTCTGTGAGAGCCAACCCGAGCGCACTGGTAAATCAACCTCTTGGTTTTGCATCAATCTCGAGTCCTGGTGATTTATATCCAGGAGTCCATTTTTGGGCTCAACAATAGCATGGAATTATGCCTCTGTCCCTGCCACCACATGGGACCTCATCCACTCTCTACACTTACTCTGTGCAGGACCTTGTGGACAGTCCGTGTCCTCTGACGTCAGTCTTCCCCTGGGATATGTGAGATCAGTGGGTTGTGTGATCCTGGTCTAGAAACTATCTGCTTCAAAGCCACCTTCAGAGTCAGGACATGCCCAAATTCTCCAGGACTTGCACACAACAATTTGCTTACATTTTTGGTAAAGAAATGCAAACAAAGGGCAAATGATTTCCTGTCCCTATTAACTCTGATCTCTGTGTAGATACTAATCATTCCCCCAGACTGAGTTCCTCTAACACTGTTGGCATAGCCACGATTTCATCTCTCCCAGCCAAACATCCCATCAAGAACTCTTGACCCTCCTTCTGCAGTAGGACCTGCCTTTCTGGAGTCATCAAAGGTTCCATCTTTTGTCATCCCCCCTCTCCTGCCCATCACTGGACTCACTGACAACAAAAGATTCCACCAACAGTACCTACAGAGGACAGTGCATGAAAGTTTACATTGGCCACAGGCAAGCAAAGGTCCAAGGTCTTCACTGGCCATCTTCAAAATCTCAGTACTCCTCAGTGCACAGGGAGTATTGTCTCTCAAAAAAACTCAAATTTATACCTGCCCTGTCTGAGGCTCATGAGGTCCCTTTCCTTAAGACACTGACACATGACCCCATGATGAAATCTGAAGCAGATGCAGATAGATTCTAGAAGAATTTATGTAAAAATAGTTAAAACTACAAGCATCCTTACCACCTCAATTCTAGCTTCATGGTACATGTGTCTATGAGCAAGTCTGCCATGACTAAGAAGAAATAACCACTTTGGTACAAGTTTTTTGAAGAAAGCTATATTCTTTTAAAGAAAATTCAAACATTCTCCAGAAGGGAAAAACTTAATTTAAGTCAAATCATAAGCTTTTGTGGTGGAGTCTGATACAGTGTGTCCAGATGTTCCCTGGCCGGTCTGCAAGGGGCCCCCTATTGCTCTCTCTCTCTCTGCTGGGGGTCTTCTCAGGCTAGAGATGCTAGAAAAGCACCCAAGCCAGGATCCAGAGGAACCAAAAAATTCTGAAAACACCCAGCAAGGCCAAATCATGGTGTTTCCCAGGTTGTCACTCTGCTCTGGCTCTGTGACTGCACACAAATAAGGCATCCTTCCTGCAAGAGGACTTGGAATCAAGTCCAGTCTCAGGGAAAGGACAGGGATGGGCAGTAAATGTGGGCTCAGACTACAAACTATGGTGTGTTTTTTGTTTGTTGGTTTATTTGTTTGTTTTTTTGGAAGAGGGTCTGACTGTACCCATATGCCCTGGAACTCACTCTGTAAACTAGGCTGACCTTGAACTCACAGAGATCCACTTGGCTTTGCCTCCAAAGTGTTGGGATTAAAGGTGGCCCCACCATACCTGGCTTCACATGATATGGTTTTTTAAGAACAAGGCAGGGCTGGAGAGATGGCTAAGACTTGGTGCACAACTATGGAGACCACAGCTCATACCTCTGTATCCATAAAATAACCCTGACACACACAAATTCCTTTAACTCCAGTTCTGGCTCTGCTCTTCACACACAGAGAGGCATGAACACACACACACACACACACACACACACACACACACACAATCTTTTAAAAATAGTTATTTTTAAAAAAATTAACAAAACAACAGTTAACAGCAGCCAGGCGTGGTAGACACATCCATAGTCTCAGCATTCCAGAGGCAGAGGCAGAAATTCAAGTTCTAGGTCAGCCATGGTTATATAGCAAGTACAGGTCTCAAAGGGACCAAAGCCTGGACAGCCTAGCCACTGTGTCAGGAGCAGAGCAACTGAGGTGGGTTGGCAGGTAGTCATAGCACCAGCCTGAGGCATGCACACTCTTAGGAGACTTGGAAAACAAGCAGCTGAGTAACTCCTGTTCCTTGAGACTGTGGTAAGGCGTGGAAGCACAAGACTAGCCAAACGGCACAACACTGCCTTGAAGGTTTCAGCTAATTCAAATGGTGACCTGAAGTGTCTGTGGACAGTCTCAACTGACTGAAGCTGGCCCCAAGCTGAGTGGTTGAAGCAGGCTAGCTGCAAGAGCCAGTGAGCAATGCTAGGCCCTGAGCCTGAGGAGAAAGCTTCAAATTAAACTGGATTGAACTCCCTGAAAGGAGAAGGCCTCAAACATAGCTGAAATAAGACTCCCTCCCATAACTATGCCAGAGCCAGACTGCTGTTCACTATTTGAGATGTGCCTACAGATAGACAACTGACAATTGCCCTAAGGACCCACGGCTCATTATCCTTTCAAAAGGGTTAGGACAGGGTCATTTAAGTATTGTTAGGTATCAGGTGTTTATAGGTTATAGGTGTTTATCAGGTATTAATAAATATAGTTTAATAAATTTTTCATTTACAGGTCCTGGTTCCCGAATTCAGGATTGGAGACCCTGACCAGTCAGCCCTGGTTAAGTCTTCAATAAGCTTCCATCAATCTGAGCCTGGTGTTCAAGTGATCAGTGTGTACCTATTCCTGAATCTACAACAAAAGACTCCCAATATCTGGCACACCAACGTGTTTTTGAAATCTAGGCTTAGCCATCGTATGACCCATTGTAGGCAGGAGATCCAGATTGGCCATGGGTTCCAGATGAGATAATCCAGGAACCAGAGCATGGGATGGACTGGCAAAATCAGAGAAGCTGAAATTCCAGACCACAGAGCCAGTAATGTATGCTTGGAGTAGGCAGTCCCAGAGGACAGCGTTTAGGGAAGCTTAAGTATAGAAACTAATATAAGCCTTGGAAGCAGTAAAAATGAAATAAGTAGAAATGTTTTGTAAGTGTCCATAATAAAGTAAAGTCTCTGAAGGAAGGAAAGAGTTGGCAAGATTAAAAACAGAAAATATTTTCTGGGTTAAAAAAAGGAAAACACAGTAGGGCATGATATCCTCACGTTTAATCTCATCACTCAGGACAGAGGCAGCCAAATCTCTGTGAGTTTTGAGACCACGACAGTCAGGGCTCTTATACAGAGAAACACTATCTAAATAAAATACAAACAAACAATCAAAGGAAAACACTATAGCAGAAGGCATTTGGGTCCCATATAGTTTTGTTTTAATTATCAATATAGAACTAATTACAATATACTCAATAATTACTGCAGTTTTGTATGTCTTAAGAAAAACAAAACAAAGAAGGATAGAATTCCCTTTCCCTCCTCCCTCAAATTCACAGGAAGTAGCCATACATAAGGAGAAGACAGAGAGGTAGAATGCTAGATTAAAAGAGGTAGATCAGCCGGGCATAGTGGCACATGCCTTTAATCCAACCACTCAGGGGGCAGAGACAAGTGGATCTCTATGAGTTCTAAGCCAGCCTGGTCTACAAAACAAGGTCAAGACACCCAGGGCTCTGTTACATAGAGAAACCCTGTCTTGAAAAACAAACAAAACTGGTAGGATAGAAATTAAAGGATCTTTTAAATCAAAATAAAATAAAGAATTTTCTCAAGCTAGGCCAAAGGAATTTGATCTAAAGCCTATGGCATCACCTTAGTTTGCAGGATGGCAGTCCAGGCCTCCTAGAAAACCCACAATTTTCCCAGCTACCATAAGACAATAACAAGATTACGAAGAATTTGTATGTAGCCAATAGGGACGCCAGAGCTAAAAAGATTTAAAGAGTCAATGACATCCTATGGCAGGCACTCACTTTATGTGAAACAGGTACTAAAAAAATGGAACAGGAAAAATCATATCATTCCAAAAGATTGGAAAGATTTAATATCAGCTCTTTTAGAATCAGACCCTCAACTACAATGGATGACATGGCGAGAGAAGAGGTTTCAGCTATGGAGCAACAGAATAGGACCAGTGGTATTAATTTTGTGAAGGATCAGTTGCTAGGTAAAGGTAAATATGCTGTTATGAATGCAGATTGTGTTTTTTAAAAATATTTTATTTATTTAATATGCATACAGTGTTCTACCTGCATATATGCCTGCAGGCCAGAAGATGGCATCAGATCTCAATATAGATAGTTATGAGCCTTCATGTGGTTGCTGGTAATTGAATTCAAGACCTCTGTAAGAGCAGTCAGTGCTCTTAACCTCTGAGCCATCTCTCCAGATTGTGTTTAATGATGCCACTTTAAATCAATGTCATTTTAGCTTTAAATACTTGGGACAAGGTTGAGCAACAGAAAAAGTGATCTGAATCATTTACTAAGATAAGCCAGGGGTCAGAATAATCTTTTCCTGACATTTTAAAAAGATTAACCTCAGCTCTGAATAGAGTAATATTAAATGCAGATGCAAGAGAAGTACTGAGTCGTTAGCTTTCAAGAATGCTAACACTGCACTGAATGCAAAAAGGTTTAGACTTTTAAAGGTCAGATCTGCATCTGTTTATGAATGGATTAAAACTACCACAGATGTTGGATATATACCTTCAATATTGGTATGATAGGATAGACATGTGCTAAGTATGAGAGCTCAAAATGTCTGATGCTTTGCCTATGGAAGACCAGGTCATTTCCTAAAGAACTGCAGAGAACCATTTACTATGGATAATATTTTCTCTACTGATAATCCAGGGAGAAAGATTCCTGGTGTATGTAAAAGATGTGATGATGAGATGATGTTATGCAGACTAAATGTTAATTAATTAATATTGGAGGCCTGCTTACTGTCTGTTACTTTGTTTTCTAATCATTGTCTCTGATTGGTTGAATAAATGCTGAGCCCTGAGATTGGGCAATGACAGAGGTAGGCAGGACTAAGGTGTCAGCTTCTGAAGCAGAGAGGTTGATGAGTAAAAGAAGCCTTCAGTAAGAGAAGCCTCCAAGACAAGCCACAAAGAGCAGGAAGGAGGACACAAACCATGGATTAGAGAAAAGAATGTCATTCCAAGAGGCCTGGAACATTGGCCTAGCATGGAGAACAGCAGTCCAGGGGACATATGTATATATGGGGTCATTATTTGGGTAATAGAATTATGGGCTAGCTTAGATGGGCTAAGATTGTTCAATCCAGGCCAAGTCTTGTTAAATGTGGTGTCAGTGTGTTCATTTATAATGGCAGGTTAAGGATTAAAAACCACTGAACCAATTAAATATAATATAAATACTGGAAAATCCAAGATGGTGGCGGCCCGTGCGGATGCATTTTCAACTTGGGGAAATCAGCCATAAAGCCACGGAGTTATAAGATGCTGAGCAATAATCTGAGTGACTCGATCCCCCTGGGTTTCACCCAGCTACCCAGGGACCATTAAAAGTCCCTGGGCAGGAATCTCCTCCCTTCTCTCGGACATACACGGAAGCCACTGAATCCGGGAATCAGGAACCCCCACCAGGAGAGACCAGGAGAGATGCAGGGTAAGAACCATTCTAATACCCAGTGGGCAGATTTGAACCCCACACAAGGTTACTCACCAGCCTACTGGGCCCCCAGATCCCACGCAGGTGTTCCAGCTATTTAGCAAAATGTTGCGGACCTGTGGGAGTGCCATACACTCTTAGCAGCACGCCACAGCAGCGGGACGCACAGCGGGTGATGGTTCCACAAGAGGTCAGCCCAGTGGCCAGTGGGTCCAAAGTTGCATTTTGGAAAGTGCAAGCATATTTGTGCTTCCTCAGAGGGGTGTTGGACATACATACAGGCCTTTCTATTGGATTTACAGTCATTGGAAAAAAAACGCTGCAGGTGGACTGAGCAGCAGGATACTCTTCCAGCAGCAGGTTAAGCAGCAGCTCAACTGATGTGTACCGGAACTTGTAAGACAGTGGCCCCATTTGCCAGTATCCAAAGCCAGCTCCATACATAGGCGGAGCTGTGAGAGTGGCAGAAAGGGTGGCCAGGTTGGAAGGTGGCTTTGTCCTCCACAGGGTCCAAGCCCTGGGAAAATTGTGGGGTTATTTTAGACTCTTTTGCTAGTGCTGGCCCTTCCAGTGGGAAACCAGAGCTTAAGCATATATAGTTCCACCCCTGGATCAGTGAGTTTTTGACCTGGGGGACAATGCTGAGTGACTCACCTCAAGGGCGTGGAGTTGGGTCCTTTCAAGACTCTAGCAGGTGGTCTCAACCCCCAAACTGGGGACCTACAAAGTCCACAGAATCTGTGCCTGGACACACAGGACCATACCAGCAGAGCTGCTTCAGGCTAAACACTCAGTGTGCAACACAGAGAGCTCTGACTTGTGAGCAGTGAAACAATCCTGGGCCATTCCTCATTGCCTGAAAATAGGCTGTATTAGCTCACAGTGCTTCTGGTTATTAGATGCACATTAACTCTGAGAACCCCCTGTGAGCAACAGGGGAGGACCACAAACATGGTCCGACATGTAAGCTGCAGGGGAGCTACAACCCCACCCAACAGCCTGCGGCCTACCAACCTGCACTGTCATCTATACAAAGACCAGTTGGATCCCAGGAACCTACAGGAACACATCCCCATCACAACACATCACCTGAGTCCCCAACTGGGACAAACAGGAAGGGGTGAGCTCTTGGAGACACACTGAGAACCTCCACACAAGGTCCCATCCAGCCAGTGGAAGACTACTACACCAAAGTGCCCCCTTTGGCTCCAAGTCCAGAAGGCAACTGGAACAAACAGCTAAGAACAACCAAATGGCAAAAGAACAGCGAAAAAGCAGAATCAACAAAAGCCAGGGAATTATGACCCCACCAAAATGCAAAGATGACAGTACAGCAAGCCCTGACCACTTCACCACAGCTGAAAAACATGAAAATGACGACTATTCTACAGTCTGGAAAATGATAGAGTCCTTTCAAGAAGAATTTAAATCTATGAAGGAATTCAAAGAGTCCACAATTTTACAAGCGAAAGCAACAGAGAATACCATAGAGATCTCCAAGCCAAAGTGGCTCACCTTGATCAGGAAAGAGACAATGAAAGGCAATGAAAGACTTAAAAGAGCTGAAAGATTTCCAGGCAAAGACAATCAAATTGGATCAGGAAATATACAAAATGAATAAAATCTTTCAAGACATGAAACTGGAAATGGACGCAATAAAGAAAACACAGAGTTAAGAGTGGAAATGGAGAATCAAGGAAAGAGAACAGGAGCTACAGACATGAGTATCAAAAATAGGATACAAGAGATGGAAGACAGACTCTCAGGCATGCAAGTTTCGATGGAAGAAATCAGTACAACATCCAAAGAAAATGAGAAAGCTAAAAAAGTCCTCACCCATAACATCCAAGAAATCAAGGACTCAATGAAAACATGGAACCTAAGAATTATAGGCATAGAAGAAAGAGAAGACTACTGACTCCAAGGTCCAGGAAACATCTTCAACAAAATCATAGAAGAAAACTTCCCAAACCTAAAGAAAGAGATGCCAATAAAATTCCAAGAGGCTTACAGAACAGCAAAAAGATTAGATCAGAAAAGAAACTCCTCTCACCACATAATAATTGAAACTCCAAATGTACAGAACAAAGAAAGAATATTAAAAGCTGTAAGAGAAAATGGTCAAGTAACATATAATGGCAGACCCATCAGAATTATACCTGACTTCTCCTCAGAAACTCTAAAAGCTAGAAGGGCCTGGACAGATGTCCTACAAGCCCTGAGAGAACATAGGTGTCCAGCCAGACTACTATACCCAGCAAAACTCTCTATCAACATAGATGGAGGAAAAAAGATATTCCATGACAAAATCAAATTTAAACAATATCTACCCACAAATACAGCCCTACAGAAGATCCTAGAAGGAAAACTCCAACCCAGAGAAGATAACTACAGCCAAGAAAACAGAAAACTCCATGGCAACTAAACCAAAAGAAACACAGGACCACCACCTATACCAAAATAATGGGAAATAACAGCCTCTAGTTACTAATATCCATAAACATCAATGGACTCAACCCCCCAATAAAAAGACACAGGCTTACAGATTGGATACGTAAACAAGACCCATCATTTTGTTGCTTACAAGAAACACATCTTACTAACAAAGATAGACACTATCTCAGAGTAAAGAGTTGGGAAAAGTTTTTCCAAGCAAATGGACCCAGGAAGCAAGCTGGAGTAGCCATCCTAATATCAAACAAAATAGACTTCAAACTGAAGTTAATAAAAAAAGACAGGCAAGGGCATTACATACTCATTAAAGGAAATAGTCATCAAGAGGACATCTCAATATTGAACATCTATGCCCCAAATACAAAGGCACCTACATTTGTAAAAGAAATTCTCCTAAAACTTAAATCGCACATCAATCCCCACACATTAGTAGTGGGAGACTTCAACACCCCACTCACAACAATGGACAGATCATCAAGACAGAAACCAAACAGAGAAATAATGAGTTTAACCTAGCTCTTGAACCAAATGGACCTAACAGATATCTACAGAATGCTTCACCCAAACACAAAAGAATACACCTTCTCCTCAGCACCGCACAGAACCTTCTCCAAAATCGACCATATAGTCGGACACAAAGATAGCCTCAACAGATAAAAGAAAATTGAAATAACCCCTTGTATCTTATCAGACCACCAACAGAATCAACAGAAAGCCTACACACACACATGGAAATTGAACAACTCTTTACTGATGACTATTGGGTCAGGGAAGAAATAAAGAAGGAAATCAAAGACTTCTTAAAAACCAACAAAAATGAAGGCACAACATACCCAAACCAATGGGACACAATGAAAGATGTGCTACGAGGAAAGTTCATAGCACTAAGTGCCTCCAAAAAGAAAATTGTGACAGTGCATATTAGCAAATTAACAGCCAAACTAGACGAATTGGAAAAAAAAAGAAGCAAACACTCCCAAGAGGAGCAGAAGGCAGGAAATCATCAAACTTAGGGCTGAAATCAACAACTTAGAAACAAAAAGAAGGTTACAAAGAATCAATGAAACCAAGAGTTGGTTCTTTTAAAAAAAATCAACAAAATAGACAAACACTTAGCCAAATTAACTAAAAGACAGAGGGAAAAAACCCAAATCAACAAAATCAGAAAAGGGAGAAATAACAACAGACATTGAGGAAATCCAGAGACTCTTTAGGTCCTACTTTAAAAAATCTATACTCCACCAAATATGAAAACTTAAGCGAAATGGACAATTTTCTTAATAGATTCCACCTACCAAAGCTAAATCAAGATCAGGTGAACAGATTAAACAGACCTACAACCCCTAGGGAAACAGAAACAGTCATTAAAATCTCCCAACCAAAAAAAAAAAAAAAAAAAAAAAGCCCAGGGCCAGATGGTTTCAGCATCGAATTCTACCAGACCTTCAAAGAAGAGGTAATACCAATACTCTTCAAGCCCTTTCAAAAAATAGAATCATAAAGAACACTGCCAAACTCATTCTATTAGGCCACAGTTACCCTGATTCCTAAAACACACAAAGACCCAACAAAGAAAGAGAACTTCAGACCAATCTCCCTCATGAACATGGATGCAAAAATACTTAATAAAATACTAGCAAACTAAATTCAAGAACACATCAAAAGTATCATACACCATGATCAAGTAGGCTTCATCCCAGGAATGCAGGTATGGTCCAACATACGAAGGTCTATCAACGTAATTCACCATATAAACAAGACAAAACAAAACAACAAAAAAAAAAACACATGATAATCTTGCTTGATGCAGAAAAAGCATTTGACAAAATCTAACACCCCTTCATGCTAAAAGTTCTGGAGAGAATGGGCATACAATGATCGTACCTAGAAATAATAAAGGCAATATACAGCAAGCCAGTGGCCAACATCAAATTAAATGGAGAGAAACTTGAAGCATTTCCTCTAAACACAGGGACAAGACAAGGATGCCCACTTTCACCATAACTCTTCAATATAGTACTTGAAGTTCTTGCTAGAGCAATAAGAAAACTAAAGGAGATCAAGGGGATACAAACTGGAAATGAAGAAGTCAAATTATCCCTATTTGCAGATGATATGATAGTATACATAAGTGACCCCAAAAATTCCACCAGAGAACTCTTACAGCTGATAAACATCTCCAGCAAGGTGGCTGGATACAAAATTAATTCAAAATAAATCAGAAGCCCTTCTTTATACAACAAACAAATGGGCTGAGAAAGAAATCAGGGAAACAACTCCCTTCACAATAGCCACAAACAATATAAAATACCTGGGGGTAACTCTAACCAAGCCATTAAAGGACCTGTACAACAAGAACTTCAAGCCTTTGAAGAAAGAAATTGAAAAGGCCATCAGAAGATGGAAAGATCTCCCATGGTCATGGATAGGTAGGATCAACATAATAAAAATGGCCAAAAACAATATACAGATTCAATGCAATTCCTCTCAAAATAACAACACAATTCTCTATATACATGGAAAAAGGTATTCTAAATTTCATATGCAACAACAAAAAACCCAGAATAGTTAAATCAATCCTGTACAATAAAAAAATATCTGGAGGTATCACCATCCCAGATTTCAAGCTGTACTACAGAGCAATAGTAATAAAAAGAGCATGGTACTGGTATAGAAACAGACCAGTGGATCAATGGAATCGAATTGAAGACCCAGAAATGAACCCACACAGTTATGGTCACCTAATTTTTGACAAACAAGCCAAAACCATACAATGGAAAAAGGACAGCATCTTCAACAAATGGTGCTGGTCCAACAGGATGTCCACTTGTAAAAGAATGAAATTAGACTCATACTTATCACCTTGTACAAAAGTTAAGTCGAAGTGGATCAAAGACCTTAACATAAGCCCGGTCACACTAAATCTACTAGAAGAGAAAGTGGGAAAAACCCTCGAAATCATTGGCGCAGATGACAACTTCCTGAACAGAACACCAACAGCTCAGGATCTAAGACCAACCATCAATAAATGGGACCTCATGAAACTGAAAAGCTTCTGTAAGGCAAAAGACACTGTCATTTAAACTAAATGGCAGCCTACAGATTGGAAAAAAAATCTTCACCAACCCCACAACTGACAAAGGGCTAATATACAAAATCTACAAAGAACTCAAGAAATTAAATGCCAAGACACCAAATAATCCAATTAAAAAATGGGGAACAGAGCTAAACAGAGAATTCACAAAGGAGGAATTCCTAAAGGCCGAGAGACACTTGAAGAAACACTCAGCATCCTTAATCATCAGAGAAATGCAACTCAAGACAACTCTAAGATTCCTTCTCACACCTGTCAGAATGGCTAAGATCAAAAGCTCAAATGACAGCACATGCTGGCGAGGGTGTGGAGAAAGGGGAACACTCCTCCATTGCTGGTGGGAGTGAAGGCTTGTGCAACCATTATGGAGGTCAGTCTGGCGATATCTTAGAAAACTTGGAATAGCTCTGCCTCGGGACCCAGCCTTACCACTTCTGGGTATACATCCAAAAGACTCCTCATCGAATCACAAGGAATTTCCTCATCTATGTTCATAGCAGCCTTATTTGTAATAGCTAGAAACTGGAAACAACCCAGATGTCCCTCAACTGAAGAATGGATTAAAAAACTATGGTACATCTACACAATGGAATACTACTCAGCTATCAGAAACAAAGAAATTATGCAATTTGCAGCCAAATGGATGGAACTAGAAAAGCTCATCCTGGGTGAGCTAACCCAGACTCAGAAGGTCGCACATGGCATCTATTCACTTATAGTCGGATTTTAGCTATATAGTACAGGATATCTATACTACAACCAATGCACCAAAGGGAACATGGAGATAACCTTTTTGTTTTTTTTTTTGTTTGTTTGTCTGTTTTCTCTACCTGGCAATGAGACACTTTTCACTGATGGTACTGCCTTCTAGGCCCCCAGTATATGAGGAGGCTCTTGGCCCTCATATGACTGCTGAACTGGGGCAGGTGAATGGTATGTAGGGACACTCCATTCCAGAAGAGTGGGATGGAAGGGTTAGGGGGTAGAGGGTGGGAGGGTGGGACTGGGAATGGTGGAAAGAGGATACTATGACAGAGATGTAACCTGAAGAAATAAATAAATAAATTAAAAAACAATGTAAATACTGGTTAATAATTTAATTAATTCTTTCTACAAACGGTGCCCAATGTAATTAAATTAATTAATTAATTCTACAATGTAGAAAGAGCAGACACAAGATTTAAGAATGCAGATCATTCAGAGATAGATGAGGTAATTCCATATAATCAGGAAATGGCCTAAGGGACTTTACTCAGGCCATGACAAAAAACATGAGCCAGTTGTCCCGTTAGTCAAGGAGAGACTGTTCTAGAGAGTAACTAGAAAAATTAATGCCTACTATGACAGACGGCACTGCTCTAACCTTAACTACTCCAATGGATAGAACGAGAGATTCTAGGTACCAGGGAGCAAGTATTTAGTCAAACTGCTATAAATGATCAGAGACCAAAGTTGAAATTACAATTAGATAGAATTGAGATTAAGTTCTAGTGGATACTGGGGAAGATAAAACAATAATTTCACAAGATTCCTGGATTCCAACTTGGCCACTTCAAAAGGTATTTACACAGCTCCTAGGGATTGGGACATTGTCTCAGATAAAACAAAGTCCAAAATGGATTAAATGTATAGGACCAGGGAGTCAGACAAGAAGAGTGATGCCATATGTGGCAGATACACCATGAACTTATGGGGAAGAGATATTACAACAGTGGGAAACACACATTAACATTCCTTCAACTTCAGGGACAAGCCATTAAATAGGAGATGTTCCTGATAAAGGTACTGAAACATGTTATCAAAGACAGTTACAGACTGTCAAAGGGAGGATACAGCAGGTGTTAATCTCCAAATTTATATGGGTGAGCCACTGCTGATAGAATACCAACCACCCTAGCCCTGTTTGCATAGAGCAATTGGTGTTAAATATGGAAAAGTTACAGGCCCTAGAGCAGCTGGTCCAAGAACAGCTGAAGGCTCAACATAGAACCCTTTGAAGTCTCCTGTATTTTTCAATAAAAAGAAATCTGGAAAATGGAAGATGCTAACAGATCTAAGAGAGATTAATAAAGTACTTCAGCCTATGGATTCCTTACAACCTGGAGTCCTTTTACCTTCTTTGTTACCTAAGGCATGGCCTGTTATAGTGATTGGTTTAAGAGATTGCCTTTGTCAATACCCTACAGAAATGAGATAGAAAAAAAGTTTGCTTTCACTGTGCCCACATTTAACCATCAACAACCTACTGGAAGGTACCAGTACAAGGTCTTGCCAGAAGGTATGTTTAAACAGCCCCATCTTGTGTCAATATTTTGTATAACAGTCCTTATAAATAATTTTTAAAGTTTCCTCAATCTATTATTTATCATTATAGGGATGATAATCTATTTTTTTTATAAAATACTTTATTTTTTTTCTTCAAGTTACATCTCAGTAACAAACCCCTCCCTATTCCCCCTTCCTATCCCGCCCTTCCACCCTCTTCCCCCCCCAGAAGTTTCCCCTTTCAGTCCAACAGATGGTTCCTTCTCTTATAACAGTATTATACAAAACAACAGATATAAATATGCCACATTTATGAGAGTTAAATGGCCCAGTATACCTTCCCAATGTCCAGTTTATATATATTTGGCCCCTGACTTTAACATTCTACTATCTAACCAACTCCATGAGTTTAAAGGTCTATATGTGACTCAACATTCATACTATCTTGCAACACACTTGTAAGAGTATCTTCTTAGATCTATAACACCCTCTTGATTCCTAAACAGTTCAAAATTTAACTATGAGACTCTAGCTGTCTATTCTTCAACCACCTCAGAGACCTGAGAGGGATAAATATATTTGCTTATATAGGAAGTGCAGGGCCTGCAGCTTCCAAAACTAAGAAAGAACATACCAATGACTGCCTGGACAGTTCCCATTTTCTCTCCATACATTCCAGGATCAATCTTCAGCCTTTGGGTCCTGTTTCTCTGACAGACATTTGTTGTAGAGCAGGGATTATGAAGGACTTACCTACCCTGTCTTGACAGAGTTAGGCTGTCGACTTCCCTGCTACCAAGTTTTGTCCTTTTTGGACAGCAGTCTGTCTGCAGTTGGTGCAAGGGGTTTTTTCATGCCAAGAGAAAGGCTTGCCACTAATTCAACCATCTTACAGTGGAGGTTCTTCGATGTTTATCTTCTACTTGGAGTAGAATAGGGGGTGCTTTCAGGCGCTGATATGTCTCGATATAAAAAAAAATCTTGATTTAAGATAACATCTTTGAATGCCATATTCTGCAGATCTCTAGGGGTTTTTGAAGGTGCCCTATCCATCTCTTGTATTTAGATAAGCAAATGTTGCTTGTCTCTTAGCAACTTGATTACTGGGTAGTTTAGAGAATATCTGTGATAGACTGTCATAGTAGCTAACAAAGTGACATGTTTGCATGACTAGGAGTTTGTTTTAACTATCCTAGACCGTTTTAGACGGTTGGTATCAAGAGGTCAGAGCTTCACATTTTATTTTTAAGTATCTCTAGGTATGATACCATTTGGAAGCGTTACCTTTAAATTTGTATCAATATACAAAGATCTATTCAATTGTGGTTAGATATACTCTTAATTATGTATCAATATACCAAGATCAATGCCTATGTAGCCCAATATAATCTTAATATTACGTCCATATGCAAGGGTCAATACCATTGTGACCAACTATAATCTTAATTTTGTATCAATATACAAAGATCAATACCGATGTAATCCAATACAATCTTATTTTTGCACAATAAACAATGGTCAATACCACTTTAGCCAAATAAACTACTAATTTTGTATCAATATACAAAGGTATAAGGGCATATTCAATAATCTGCCCCTTCTTCTTGGACCTTCCTGTGCTATGTCTATATCTCATTTTTCTCAAGCCCATGCACTCCTACATAGGAGAGGAAGAAGGATACAGAAAAGGAAAAGTAGGAATTCCCTGGGGCTAACCTCCAAAACCCATTAAGACAGGACCATTTATCAGCTTGTAGTCTCTTCCCCTACATAACAGAGTTTTCAGTTATCCTTCAAATAACCAAAAAGAAGGGCAGAGAAACACCCTCCCCACCCTCTGGGCATGGGACGTCGCTCTCTTAAAGTGACTTCCTGCTGATTTGGGTTGTAGTAGACCTGTTTGGGGCCCGAACCCAAATGGGAAAAATGATTAAAAATGTTAGCACACTCTTTTTATGTTCAGTCCTGTTCTCAGCTGTTTAGATGACCTAAGGGGTTTGTAGGCTGAAGCTGATCTTGCAGGTTTCACTGAGGTTCCTGTCGGGGCATTGTGTAGAGCTGAGCGGTCCCAGTGACATTGGATTGCTGTGGTGGTTGCAGGCCCCCGATGGAGACAGCTATTGAGGAAGTCTGCCAGGTAGAATCAACTGGGTCACTCGTCTTCCTTGGTGCCTGATTCTGTTCTCTGCTGAGGATTCTGCTGTCCAGCCATCCCTGGGCTCCCCTAATGGACGCTTCGATTCTCCTGGAATGATAAGAACAGAGCCCTGCCCCAATCCCAACCCTAGGACAATTGCCCTCTTTTTTTTTCTGGGAGGGGGGATGGGGGGGGCCAGGTAGTACTTCTCCTGAAGCAAATTTGGCCTTCTGACAACATACAAAGCGTTATCTTTCAATCCGGGTTAAAGAAGAAATCATTCTGTCACCTTGGAGCTGAACCAGCTCTAGTGTATATATTTTGAGATCCCAAAGGACAATCTGCCTGCATCGAGAAGGCCTTTTGTAAGTAGTCTCCAAACCTAGGTCCCTCCAAATCCCATGTGTGTGTCTCTGAACTCTAATTATTGGGATCAGGGACCTGTGCTTCCCATCTGAAGGAATCAAAGATGTGTTCCACCACTCCTGGATCGAAGTCTTTCTCTATTTAGAGTTTGCCCTGCATCAGGCTGACCCTGAGCTCTGGGATCTGCCCGTTTCTGTCTCCAGTGTGCTGGGAGCTGGGACCAAGGGTGTACTCTTCTTGAATGGTGGGACCAAGAGTATGCACCCTCACCACCCCGCTCCGTATGACTCCAGAATACATAAGACCACCAACTCTACGGTGCCCCCCCCCGTCTCCGCTGAAGTCAAAGGCATGGGCCAATACCACAATTCTCTTGCATTTTACCTTAGCTCCACGTCTTCTCTACACCTGGAGGTCTGCAAAACCAGGCCGAATGGCTGTATCCTCTGTTCCATTCACAGTGTTTCAGCCCTGCCCCCTGCCTTTTTTTTTTTTTTTTTTTTTAGTTAATAAATTTATTTGTTTGTTGCTTCAGGTTACATCCTTATCATATTGTCCTCTTTTCCCGCTTCCCAGCCCCACCCTCCCATGCTCTACCCCCTGACCCTTCTGTCTTGTTCCTCTGGGGTGGAGTGTCCCTGCCTAACATTCTCTCACCACAGATCAGGAGTCATATGAGGGCCAAGAGCCTCTTCATTCACCGGGGGCCTACGAGGCAGTACTGCCAGTGAATGGTATCTCATTGCTACTGGGGGAATACTAAAAAAAAGACCAACAAACACACAAACCCACAAAAACAAAGAATATCAACAAAAAAAGAGAGGAAAAAGAGAAGGGAAAAGGAAAAAGAAAAAAGAAAAAAAGAAGGAAAAAGAAAAAGATAAAAAAAAATTATGTCCTTGTTCCTTTTGATATGTTGGTTGTAGTACAGATATCCTGTACGATATAGTTAAAATCCTACTATAAGTGAATAGATGCCATGTGCATCCTTCTGAGACTGGGTTAGCTCACTCAGGATGAGCTCCTCTAGATCCATCCATTTGGTTGCAAATTGCATGATTTCATTGTTTCTGATAGCTGAGTAATATTCCATTGTATAGATGTACCACAATTTTTTAATCCATTCTTCAGTTGAGGGACATCTGGGTTGTTTCCAATTTCTAGCTATTACAAATAAGGCTGCTATGAACATAGATGAGGAGACTTCCCTATGTCTCCGTGAGGGGTCCTTTGGGTGTATACCCAGAAGTGGTATGGCTGGGTCCTGAGGCAAGGTTATTCCTAGATTTGTAAGATATCGCCAGACAGACCTCCATAGTGGTTGCACAAGCCTGCACTCCCACCAGCAATGGAGTAGGGTACTCCTTTCTCCACACCTTCGCCAGCATGCGCTATCATTTGAGCTCTTTATTTTAGCCATTCTAACAGGTGTTAGGTGGAATCTCAGGGTCGTCTTGAGTTGCATTTCTCTGATGATTAAGGA
Source organism: Lophiomys imhausi (assembly GCA_907164525.1). NCBI lineage: Eukaryota > Metazoa > Chordata > Mammalia > Rodentia > Muridae > Lophiomys > Lophiomys imhausi. The sequence continues at coordinate 17,384 of CAJQZJ010000817.1, read as the reverse complement.
TGTTGAACATTTCTTCAGGTGTCTCTCAGCCCTTAGGGATTCCTCCTTTGTGAATTCTCTATTTAGCTCCATCTCCCATTTTTTGATTGGATTATTTGGTTTCTTGGCATTTAGTTTCTTGAGTTCTTTGTAGATTTTAGATAATAGCCCTCTATCAGATGTGGGGTTGGTGAAGATTTTCTCCCAGTCTGTTGGTTGCCGTTTTGTTCGAATGACAGTGTCCTTTGCTTTACAGAAGCTTTTCAGTTTCATGAGGTCCCATTTATTGATTGTTGATCTCAGATCCTGAGCTGTTGGTGTTCTGTTCAGGAAGTTGTCACCTGTGCCAATGAGTTCGAGGGTTTCTCCTACTTTTTCTTCTAGTATCTTTAGTGTGGCTGGCCTTATGTTAAGGTCTTTGATCCACTTGGAATTAAGTTTTGTACAAGGTGATAGGTATGGGTCTAATTTCATTCTTTTGCAAGTGGACATCCAGTTGGACCAGCACCATTTCTTGAAGATGCTGTCCTTCTTCCACTGTGCGTTTTTGGCTTCTTTGTTAAAGATTAGTTGGCCATAGGTGTGTGGATCCATGTTTGGGTCTTCAATTCGATTCCATTGATCCACTGGTCTGTTTGTATACCAGTACCATGCTGTTTTTATTACTGTTGCTCTGTAGTACAGCTTGAAATCTGGGATGGTGATACCTCCAGATGTTTTTTCATTGTACAGGATTGATTTAGCTATTCTGGGCTTTTTGTTGTTCCATATGAAGTTGAGAATAGCTTTTTCCAGGTCTATAAAGAATTGTGTTGGTATTTTGATAGGAATTGCATTAAATCTATATATTGCTTTTGGTAGGATAGCCATTTTTATTATGTTGATCTTACCTATCCATGAGCATGGGAGATCTTTCCATCTTCTAAAGGCCTCTTCCATTTCTTTCTTCAGGGGCTTGAAGTTCTTGTTATATAGCCTTCTCATTTTCTTTGGATGTTGTACTGATTTCTTCCACTGAATCTTCCATGCCTGAGATCCTGTCTTCCATCTCTTGCATCCTATTGTTGATACTCACATCCGTAGTTCCTGTTCTCTTCCCTTGGTTCTCCACTTCCTCCTTTAACTCTGACTGTGTTTTCTTTATTGTTTCTATTTCTATTTTCATGTCTTTTATGGTTTGCTCGTTTTGTACATTTCCTTCTCCAGCTTGCTTGTTTTTGTATGAAAATCTTTCATGGCTTTTTCCTTTTCCTGTTCAAGCTCTGTCACCTTGGCTTGGAGCTCTTTAATGGTGTTGTTCCTTGTTTTGATTTGTAGAATTGTGGCTTCTTTGAATTCCTTCATAGATTTAAGTTCTTCTTGCAGGGACTCTATCACTTTCCATAATGCAGAATTGTCAATGTTTTCATGTGTTTCTGTTGGTGTGTGGTCATCCGAATTGGATGAGCTAGGATGGTTCTGCTTTGTTGGAGTCATAATTCCTTGATTTCTATTTTTTTTTACCTTTCGCCATTGGATGCATTTAGCTGTCTGTTTTCTGTGCTTGGAACCACAGTGGATGATTTGGTGCAGGGGACGAGTTACTTGGCTATCTGTCGTTGCTTACAGGGGGATTTCAAGGTCACTGTGGTTTTAATCGCCAGAGGCACTGTGATCTGGTGCAGCCTATTCCCAGGTTGTGAGTAATGGACCAGGATTGTTTCACTGCTCCCAATTCAGACTTCCCTATGTTGCACTCTGAGTTATCAGCCTGTAATGGTTCTGATGGTATGGGCCTGTTTGCCCAGGCACAGATTCTGTGGGCTTTGTTTGTCATCATGGAGACTGACAGGGTCTGGCTCCACACCTAATATGTCTGGATTTTCCAGGATACAGCTATGGTCCCAATTTCTGGTTTCTCTCTAGGCTTCTCGCCACAGGGCTGGACTCTGTGCCTGATTCCCTTCCTGTCTGCGCCGCCACGGGTCCCATGGGTACCCGAAGCCCCGGATCCTCCGGCTGCCTGAGTGGACCTCTCGTCCCAGCAGCTCAGCTGTGGGTGCACGGATCCCTGGCCCCGCCCACGCCTGTCTCTCTCCCCAGATGACCTGCTGTGCACAAGTGGACTCGCAGGGATTTGGCCCTTCCAGCCGTGCTCCCTCCCCAGCTGCGCTACCATGAGTGTGCCGGATTTGGCCCCTCCCGCCTGCTTTTGTGTTCCCAGCTTCCCGTGCTCTCTCGGAACCTCCCGCCCTCCACTTCTCAAGCGGCTGCGGACCACCCGCTGAGCCCCCTGTTTGTTCCTTGCTAAGCCTTCCACTATCTCGCAAAGTTTTTTAAGTGGGTATAAGTTCAACCTGATGTGTGGGGAGCCCAATAGGACAGCGATCTATGGCCAAGTGGACCCTGATTCTGCCTGCTGTAAGTTGGGATCGATCTTACCAGGCGCCTCTCCAAATGGGAGTTCCCGAATCCCAGGTTTAGTGGCCTCCATGTCTGTGAGAGATGGGTGAGAGCCTTGCCCTGGGACTTTTAACAGTCCCTTGGGAGCTGTGAGTGTTCCCGGGGGGGGGTGGTCTAGCCCCTCCGGTTTTTGCACAGTGCCCAATAACTCTGTTTTTTATGGCTCTTTTTTCCCCCGCGTTCAAAATGCATCAGTGTAGGTCGCCGCCATCTTGGCCCCCTGGGATGATATCTTACTGGCTGATTCCAGTAAAGAAATCTTAGCAAAAGAAATCTTGAAGTAAAGAGAATTTTGCCTTGTTGATATTACAAATTGCTTTTGAAAAAATACAAAGAGGAGACTCTATTAATTATCTAGGATTTAAGAGGTGTACAGAAAATCCATCCACAAAAGCTACACATCAGAAGAGATCAGTCACAAACTCTATTTTCAAAAATTGCTGGGAGATATTAACTGACTATGGCTCATAATTGGATCAACTACCCAAGAGCTTAGTAATTTATTTCAAACCTTACAAGGTAATTCAGATTTAAATAGTCCAAGAAAATAATCAGTTGAGGCTGAGAGAGAATTGGCTTGGTTAGAAAAGACATTGCAAGAGGCACATGTTTGGACCACTTGGACCCAAGCTTGATTGTATTTTAGCTATATTGCCTTCTACTCATTTTCCCTCGGGATATCATGCAGAGAGAAGATACTATCTTAGCATGGATATTTTCAGCACATAAGCAGAGGAAAAAATAAAAACCTATATAGAAAAGGTTTCTGAATTGATTGTGAAAGAAAGAATAAGTTGGATGCCATATGTAGAAATAATTATTTAAATTATTATTAGTATATGTATTATTGAGTCAGCGGTGTTAATCATTAATCCACCATTATAAATGATCACACTGAGACACCTGATGGATTTTAACAAGTCTTAGCCTGGATTGTGTAACATTAGCTCATCTAAGCTATTTTTAAATTCTATTCCCCAAATAAACCCCAGTACACAATACATCCCCTTGGGCTGTTATTGTCCATGTTGTGCAAATGTTCCAGGCCATGTGGAGACATGGTTCTTCTATCTAACCCATGGTATGTCTTCTCCTTCCTCCTCCTGGCTTCTTCTTCTGTCAACTAGCAGGAACAGACCCAATGGAGATTATAGATCTGAAATTACCTCATTATGGGTAATCAATGAGGTCTGGGAAAGAACTTGCAGTAATTTTTGGGAGAAATTAACAAGCAGCCCAAAAGCTGGCAAATTCAATTTATAAAAGGAGTTAATGGGGGGCTGGAGAGATGGCTAGGCGATTAGTTGAAGAACTAAAGTAAAGTACTGGGCCAGCCTGTGCTACATACCCAAGTTCTGAGCCAGCTTGGACTATGTAGAGTCCCTGTCTGAAAGACAAATGAAAAGCACAGTGGAATCTTGCCATCTCTTCTCTCTGTCATGCCAGAGGGAAGCTGGTCCTCTTCAGCCTGCAGGGTTTCTCTCCCCAACCTCTGGTAGTTTCACTAGCAATACAAAATCAACTCTCTCTCTCTCTCTCTCTCACACACACACACACACACACACACACACACACACACACACAAGAGTTTTCTACATAAGCCCACTGTTTACTGCCTCAAGCTGCCCTCATTGCCAGCCTATCAAACTCTTATTCACTGGTCACATTTTAGGTTGGGTGTTACCTCCTCCAGGAAGCCTTGCATGATTTTCCAAGGTTCAGACAGCTCCCTTCAACAGTACTGGCAAGTCTAAATTCCCATTTATTCTACTGTATCTAACACCCACCTAGTGAAAATGTGACTGTCTGAAAGAGAAATGGGTGCAATGGAGCATGTGTCCACATGAAAGGAAAGGCTTAGGAGGAGAGCATGCAGCACTAGCTACAAGACAGGGCTCATGAACACCCCCAGGGTGAGGGGCAATAGTGTGTGGGAAGTTCTGCAGGGGAGGCTTTGAGGTACCTGTGTGGGAGGCTGGGGCTTACCTCACAGTGCTAACACTCCACATGTTAGTTTCTGTCCATGGACACCACACGAATGGTTGTCTCACAGCCCTGGAGGAAGAGGCAGGAGTCACACATGTTCTTCCTGCACTTGGAGCACTATGACCTGCCATTAAAGCACACTTCTCTACAATGTGCCCCACAGAGTAGACATGTCTGGTGCTCATGGACACTGTACTTCAGCAGGTACCCAAGAGTGAATGTGCATGTGCCCTGGGCATCTTCCTGGAGCCACACATGTGCATATGACAATAAGAAAATAACATGGGTGCTGGCTCAGGAATACTATTTTCACCTTTCCAGAGCCAGGAACTCCCACTACCAGCCATGTTTCGTCAGCATGATGACTTGGACATGTACACTTCATCCAAAAAGACCCCGACACTAAGAGCTGCACAGGCAAAGGCCTTCCTCATTTGTCCCTGTGGCCCTAGGACACCCAACATCTTCTGCACACCTGAAGGAGCCCAGTGAGCAGTCCTTCCCCCATGGCAGGCATTGGAGCAGAGTGCTGCAATGGACAAGCTAGAAACAGGCCACTACGTCCTTGTAGTTCACCCAGGGTACTCCTGTCCCACCCGCTGCATGAACGCCCTATGTACTCCTTAGCCCTGAGGGACACAAAGAATGGCCACATTCGACCACTCCTACTGTGGCCCAGGAACTGAGACAGAGCAAGCAGGAGTGGACAGACCCTCAGGGCCAGGCACCTGATGCTTGGGGGTGGGGGGCTGCAAGTGTCTCTACCTGTGCAGGGATGGGGCGGGCACAGGAGGAACAGGTTGGTTCAAACACTCTGGAAGAATAAAAGAAAGTGGACATGAGAAGGTGAGTGAGTAGTGGTAAGGGCTCAAGGGTGGACCTCCTCCACAGCTCCACAACAGCCTGCCCTGCCCTCCTGTGTGGACACCCACCACTGAAGCTTCTGCCTTCTTGGTGGTAACAGCTGACAGAGTTCCTATAGGCCTCCTCCTTCCCTCCTCCTCCAGGATGGCTTCAAGCTCTCTCTAGACATCTCCTGTGTGTTTTCTGACCCCTCATTTCCAAACTGAAGCCATCCCTAGGGGAAACCTCTGCTCCACTCTGATTACCAAGGACAAATGCTGGCACGTATCCCCAAACTTAGCAGAAGCATGGACCGGAGCCTGGAGCCACAGCATTGAAAGAGATTGACTGTCCATATGACACCAGGGCCCTTCTCTTGGGAGCAAAAAGCTAGAAAATTGGGAGCAGTCAGGTGAGATCACCAGGTAGAAGATGGGGACACATAGCCAAAGGAAGGGAGCAGAGGCAGGAGGGGACTGGAGGCCAGACTTCCCATGAGAGGGATCAGAAAGCACAAATGCCCTGCCCTGCCCTTGTAGCCTCAGTGTGAACCATCCTCCAGGCATATACACTGGAGCACTGGCTCCCCAGAAAATATGTCATTTGGGGAGGCTGTGAAGCCTTCTGGAGGGGGAGTGGGCTAGTGAAGGTGATCACTAGGGAAGGAGCTTAATGCTTATAATTCACTCCAGTTTCCTTCTGATGTCTCTTCTTTCTGTCCCACCAAGATGTAAGGAGTCCCATATTCCTGTTCTTGTCACCAAAGCCAGAGCTGTCCCCAATACCATGCCTTAAAAATCAGGCCTTGCCCATCATGATGGACTGTCTTGTGAGCCAAAATAAACCTCTCACCCTCACGCTATTCTGTGAAGGACTCTGACACCAAAGTGGGAGAAGTCACAAATGCACCTGACCCAACTGCTGAGAAAACATGAATAGGAAGGAAAGGACAAAACACCAAGAACCATAGACACAGGCAGGAAACAGAGAGTCTGAGGGCCATGCTGTGGGCCACAAAGCTCCAGCAAGGGAAACTCATGCATGGTAGTCTCTCACGCAGTAGATGTTGTTCTCCATGTCTATGGTGAAGGGAACCCCATCCAGACACTTGTTGCACACTAAGCAGTGGAAGTAGCCTGGGTGGCAGGACTTGCCAAGGGCCTGCAGGATCTGGAGAGGCACTGAAAGGTCAGCACAGGAGGGACACTCAGCACTGTCCTCAAGAGGTATTGGCTCTGGGCCCTGCCATGGATCTGGAACAGGATAGGGGTGGGGGACTCCAGGAGACTTGGGAGGTTCTCACCATCTCCATGATGAGGTGGCCACACATTATACACTTGTCAGCTGTTTGCTGGAACCTGGAGTACTGAGAGGGGACACAGGATCCAGGATGTCATGTGACAAAGGGACACTCACTGCTGCTGCCCTCAGGTTTGCATGTGAGTCCAAAGGAGGGTCCCGCCTCTGCTCCCACCCAGCTTGGCCAGCAACACAGTGGAGACTCACCAGGAAGTCCTCCTGGCAGTACAGTTTCTCACCCACGTTATAGAAGGCCTTCCCACGGAGTCGTCTCCCTGGAAGGGTAAGGAGTGAAACACTAGAATGAGGGAAAGACCACGGCTTGAATTTCAGTACTCACCTCTAACCAATGTGAAAGTGAACTGTGAGCATCTCTAAACATCCCTGTGTGGCTATGCTGCTGTTATGAACATCCAAACCCAGAATGGTAGATCAGACCTGTAACCAATCATCCTGTAGGTGAAGGCAGGACCCTAGAGTTTAAGGACAGCCTAGGCTACAGTCTAGGACCTGCCTTGAAAAAGCAAATAATGAAGTTGGGTGTGGTGGCATATGCCTGTTATCTCACCACTTGGGATACAGAAGGGGAAGGAACCTGAAGTTCAGGGTAACTCTTGGCTACAAAGCCTCACTGGAGACCAACCTGGGCTACAGAATACCACCTCTTAAACAAAAATAAATATGTCACACGAAACTAGAAGAGTCAACAAAACTGTAATCAAAGCAAATACAGGGAGGTCTCCTCCCTCTACACCTTGACCACCTCTACTCTTATCTCTCCACCGCCTCACCTGGCATTCCTGTCCATCAGGAGGTGCCAGGAGCTACTAGCAACAAGAAGGAACTGCTACCTGGTGAGGGTTCTATGAAAAATATGCTGCTGCATCAAACATGTTGGTGAGATATCAAGTAGTTTTCCTCTAAAACAGTTTGGTAGCAGAGTATGGTGGCCCACACCTGTAATTTCAGACCTCAAGAGGCAGCAGCAGTTCAAGGCCAGCTTGATATATACAGAAATACCCTGTCTAAAGAACCCTGGAGCTGGGGGTACATAGAGGTGTGACTCAGTGGTAGAGCACTTGCCTAGAATACCCCAGTGAGGGGCTGGGGGTATGGCTCAGTGGTAGAGCACCTGCCAAAATCCCCCAGTGAGGGGCTGGGGGTGTGGCTGCAGGTTAGATTTTAGTACCACAAACATACAAAACAGATTCTTTTCTTACACTGGAAGTTCTAGGCAGTGTATAATAATGAGACATGTGGACCTAGAAATGATGGACAATAGAAGTAAAGCTATCTGTAGTCACAGACATCATGATTCCATTACACAGAAAACCATTAGGAACCCACTAACCTTACTAATTCACTGTAATTGTAGGACAGTCTAGAAGACCAGCATATGGGAACCAAATGTACAAATGCTTTTTGCGGGGAGGGGTGTTTCCAGACAGGGTTTCACTATGTAGCCCTGGCTGTTCTGGAACTTACTCTTTAGACCAGGCTGGCCTTGAACTCACAGAGATCTACCTGTTTCTGCCTCCTAAGTGCTGGGATTAAAGGCCTGTGCCACCACCACCCAGCTCCCAAATGCATTTTTATTCTAGAAACAAATATTGGGAAATTGAAGCTACAATTTTTAAAACTATGTTTATGAGGCTGGATGACTCATAGGTCCCCAAATTAGGTTCCCAGCTCTCACATTAGGTGGCCCATAACTGGCTGTGACTCCAGCTCCAGGGGATCTGACACTCTCTCTTAGCCTTTGCTGGCACTGAAAATACACAAACACCAACACATACACTGAAATACACACGTACACACACACACACACACACACACACACACACACACACTAAAAATTAAAAAGAAACTATGCTGGTAGAAAGAAGAGAGAAAGCAATACTGAGGGATGAACTCAGGGAAATGTGGGTATGGCCCTGCATGCTGTAAATCAGACATGGCCTAGAGAAATGCAAGAAGACACAGGTATAGAAAGCATGGCTGGGAGCCAACTCCCCAGCTCATCTTGCACATCTTGTAGGCAAAGGCTGCCTGCTCTCAATCTGGATTCTCTTTTTCAAAAATGCCTGCAGAGTAAACTCCTCAGGAGACCGAAAGTGTTTCCCTTGGGGAAAATGTGAGTTTGTTTACTGTCCACCATTACAAAGATGAGGAACAATAGTCAGGGGCCTTTGCTGACAGCCTATTATAAAATATTGGGGTTCCTCAAGCTTTGCCTGATATGTCTTGCTGGAGTTACAGCTTCTCCACAGGCTGAGGCAGGAGGATTGCTTGAACCAAGAAGCTTGAGGTCGTGCACAATGATTCCACCTCAAAATTATATATTTTTAAGTATAATCCTAAACTTGAGGTTTCTAAGGTTTCCCACATAGCCAGAGAGCATATCCCAGGACCTCCCCATCCCATGAGAGCCAAGGGTCAAGCAGAAGGCTCTGACCCGGAAGTATGTGCCTTCTTGACAGCCATGATCTGCCAGCATGAAGAATGGCGGGCTAACTGGCAGCATGCTGCAGGCTAAAGTCCTGGACCTTTCCCAGCCCACAACAGCCATGTTCATTTTCAAATGCTACCCAATCTCAGTAGAAATAGATTTTTTCAAAAGTGATAAGGAGGCTGGGGAGGTGCCTGAGTCAGGAAAATATTAGCACACACCTGAGACCTGTATTCAATCCCCACGATCCACATGGAAAGCCACGCATGGTGTCACACCTTTGCAATCCCAGTGCTGAGGAGGTAGAGACAGGGTACTTGCAGCTTGCTGGACAGTTGCCCTAACCTAATTGACAAGCCTTACTTCCCAGTGACAAACCTTGCCTTAAGAAGGAAAAATGGTCCTAAGAAAACATTCTCTCTCTCTCTCTCTCTCTCTCTCTCTCTCTCTCTCTCTCTCTCTAACATGAAATTGTTATCAATCTAAACACAAACATGCACAACCTAAATTAAATGTGGTTGTTCACATTTAATCCCATCACACAAAAACTGATGAATTAGGCTTAGTCAAATCTCAATATTTCTTGCTAGGCAAAGTAGTGCATGCCTTTAATCCCAGCACTCAGGAGACAAAGGCAGGTGGATCTTGGTGAGTTTGGTGCCAGCCTGATCTGGACCAAAAGTGAGTTCCAGGACAGCCAGAACTACTCAGTAAAACCCTGTCTCCAAAAACCAAAAAAACAAAAGCAAAAAACAAACAAACAAACAAAATAACAAAACAAAACAGAAAGATTTAGAATTCCTTAACAAAAGCATCACTAAAGTAATTTTTTTAAAATCGCACTAAGGGAAAGGATTACATAACATATATCTGCCAATTATTTGGACCTAAATGTTTATAAGTAAACTTCTACAACTCAGTAATTAAAAGGCAAATAATCACGAGGCAGAGACATTGGGATCTCTGTAAATCTGAGGCCAGCCTACATAACAAGTTCCAGGCAAGCCAGGGAGTGTTAGCTAACTATAGAGATCCTACTTCAAAAACAAAAAACTCAAACCAGGGCTTGAGAGATGGCTCAGTGTTTAAGAGCATGTACTGTTCTTGCAGAGAACCTGAGTTCAGTTTCCAGAACCCACAGTGGATCACCTGTGGATCTGACACCTTTGGTCGCCTTGAGCACCGGCACCCATTGGACACACACATACACACACACACACACACACACACACACACACACACACACACACACGCATGCGCACACACCCAATAATTAAAAATAAAACCCAAAACAAAATAAAAAGACAAATAATACGCAATATTATAAAAATAGGCAAAAGCTTTGAACAGATCCCCCCCCCAATACATATTATGCTAGCAAGATGTCTCAGCAAAAAGCTGTTTTCTGCCATCCCTGACAACCTGAGTTTGATCCCTGGAACCACACAGAGGAGGAGAGAACTGACTCCTGCAAGTTTTGTCCCATCTCCCAACATATATGTAATCTCATGTGCATGCATACATTCACACACAAATACATAATAAAAATGTATTTTTTTAAAGAAGGTATGTTAATGGCCAAAAAGAAAACAATAAGATGCTCACAGGAAAATGCATATTAAACCCACAAGATTCCACCCAGCATAACATTTATTTAGAAAGGCAACAATGCTGGGTGTGGTGGCACATGCCTTTAGTCCCAGCACTAGGGAGGCAGGGGCAGGCACAACTTTGTGACTTCAAGGTCAGCCTGGTCTACAAAGTGAGTTCCAGGACAGCCAGGGATACACAGAGAAACCATGTCTCAGGGGAAAAAAAGAAGAAAGGCATCAGTGCCTATTAGTGTCAAATGTGCAGAACAGTGTGACTCTTAGGTTGCTTGGAGACTGTCAACAGTACAGCTCCTTGGGAAGACAAGTTGCCAGTCTCTTATAGAGTTAAACATTCGCAAATCTTATAACCCCACTCCTTGCAATTTACTCAAGAGAAATGAAAATGTGTGCAAATGAACTCCATAAGAAGTTCTCAGCAGTCTGGTGTCTACTATCAATTATACAGAGATACAAGCTGCCCGTTGTTCACACAATGAATTGCTGTTTGGCAGTCAGGAAGACTACACTACTGACACATGCAACATGGGTTAAAAATCACCACCATGAGAGCAGCTGCCCTAAGGATAAAGTCAAACCTAAGGGCTGAGGACAGCCTGAGCCATTTGGCAGCCCCAACATCAGGCTCAGCCCCCAATTGTCTCACAGTTGTAGCCTCCTCAGGAGCTTCCCAGTTATCTGTGCCTAAAAGTTCCCAGGGAATAGTGAGTTCAGTTCAGAGACTGTGTACCAGAGGCAATTAGTTTTCCACACAAGTCTAGAGAGCAGGGCTCAGGCTGACTAGCGGCTCCTAGTGGCAGCTCAGCAGAAAGCCTGATGGAAGGTCACATTTGAGGAGAATACCATTTTTTTCTGAGGTTTTAGTTGAACAGAAGGGAGTTTTGTTTTGTTTAATTGTGTACATGTACACGTGCTTGTGAAAGCCAGAGGTTAACATTGTCTGTCTTCCTTGACTGCTCTCCATCTTATTCTTTGAGACAGAATCTCCTCCTGAACCTGGACCTCACCAATTTGGCAGATGAAATGGCCAGGAAGACCCAGGATCCTTCTGTCTCTGCCTCCCTAACACTGGATGACAGTTACCACACTCAGCTTTTTCTATGTGGATGTTGGGGCTGAAACTCAAGTTCTGATCCTTGTGTAGAATGCACTTTACTGATCAAGCTGTCTCCTGCCCTGCCCCTCAACCTTTTATTTTAAACAAAATCTCAAAAAAAATAATGATAATAAATTAAGGAAAGTAAAATACAGGAAAAATGGATCCAACCATAGTGCACTTGATTCTGCTGTGGACATTTATTCAACAGGAATAAGGAAAAGGTGGATTACTAATTTAGCCAAAGGATGGTGGAATGTGAGGACTAAGAGGGATTCTTCATATCACAGTAAATAGATTTGTCAAGACTGACATCTGGACAAATGGCTGTGCATGCTAGATGCAGAGAGATCTGGTTGTTTTCTTTTGAGAGAGGGTCTCTCTATGCCACCTAGGCTGGCCTGGAACTCTGTGCTTCTACCTCAGCCTCCCAAGTGCCAGGATCACAGGCATAAGCCACTGTCCTCATTTCTTCTTGCTTTCCCTAAAGTAGCTTCTCTTTGACTCAATGTGATGCACTATACTGTGTGTTGGCTGGTGTTGTGTGTCAAGTTGATACAAATTAGAGTTATCAGAGAGGAAGGAGCCTCAGGTGAGAAAATGTGTCCATAAGATCTGGCTGTAATGAGTTTTCTCAATGAGTGATTGATGGTGGTGTGCCCAGGCCACTTTGAATGGATCCATCCCTAGCTGGTGGTCTAGGGACCTGTATGAAAGCAGGCTGACAAAATCCTGTGGAGCAAACCACTAAGCAGCACCCCTCCATGGCTTCTGCACCAGTTCCTGATCCAGGATTCTGCCCTGTTTGAATTCCTGGCCTGACTTCCTTCAATAATGAACAGCAATATTGAAGTGTAAGAAAAGTAAACCCTTTTCTTGCCAACTTGCTTTTTGGGTATGGCTTTTTGTTGCAGCAATAGAAACCCTAAGACATACTGTGATTTTACACCCACCCCCCACTCACATTAATAAAAGTAAAATAAACATTTTTACAAAGAGTCTTTTAAAAAACAAATCTATAGCAGCTGGATATGGTGGCACAGGCCTGTAATCCCAGCACTTGGAAGAGTATCCAGCTACACAGTGAGCTGGATACCAGCATGGGCCCTACAAGACCTCCTCTCAAACAAAACAAAGAATAAATCTAGAGAACCAGGTAGGTATATTGATACATGCCTCTCACTCAGGCACTTGGAGAGGCTGAAGTAAGAGCATCTTAGGTTCAGGTTGGGTCTGGGCTCCATGGAATATTCCAGAATAGCATATCACTACTGCCCCTGGCAATATGTATGGGGGGAAATAATTTTCCCTCCCAAGGGGGTGGAGCCTCCTCATTAAATGGCAGAGCAGAAGGGCTGATGTGTGTAGGGTGCAGCCTTTCTGGCCTGGTGCCCTGTTCCCTTTTATCTTTAGTGTTCTCTCTCTTTTGTTCCTCTCCCTCATTCTCCCCAGATAATTTGCCAGCCAAGAGGTGGAGTCTTTTGGTTTTTGGTTTATCCCTTGATCTCTTGGTAGTGATGGTGGTGTGCCCATCACTCTGGCTCTAAAGCTGGTTTGGGAATCAAGGAGTCACCCCATCCTCTTGCTGTTGAAAACAGGCCTTAAGGGCCCATAGAATTCGAAAAAATCTCATGGGTAAATCTTTGCCCTGTTGGATCTCTTGCCTTGCAGCAAGGCACACAATTTGATCCCATGTATCCCAACAAAACAAGATTTTAGAATCTGTCCATGGTGTGGTTTGTAGAACCGCCTCCCAGACCTTGATAGCTTAGGTGTCAGAAAGTTCCAAACCTCTGCTTGTAAGTATATATTTCTGTGCTTTAAGTGCAGGCTCTTCAGTTTTTGAAGTTGCACGCTCCATTCTTTCAGGGATCACTCAACCTGCAGACCAATTAGCCCTGAACCATCTCTTCCTGTCCCTTATGTAGACCAGGGTCTCTCTTCATGCCAGCTATGTCTCGGGGCGCATATAGGCCATCACCACATAAGGGGTTCTCAGGAAAAGGTGACTGTGTTACCCACAAAACCTCTAGCCTTCATTCTAAAGACAAACAAACGCAACACGGGTGATGTCTAAGCAGTTCTCGTTTTTAATGTTTGTCCCCTAGCTTCTATAGAGAACATGGCCCTGCTGTCTTAGAACTCTCTGTGTCTGCACGGGAACAAGAATCTTGTGCATGGTGTTAGTACTCTGTTGTCTATTGTGGGGCTTTCATGGATCCCACCTGAGGTTTATTGACAAAGACATGGAAATATATATACAGTCTAAGGCTGTAGGCCTTTTGCTGGGGCAGTCTCTCAGCTAGCTACTAACTTAACCCAACTACTGGGTCACTCTGTCTCTTCACATGATTCTCACTGCCTACCTCCCAAGCCTGTTCAGGCTCCTTTCTGTCTCCTTCTGCATCCTACCCTCTCTCTGTGCATCTTCCTGCCTCTCCATCTGTCCAGAAGTTCCACTTGTACTTCCTGCCTCAGCTCCTGCTGTCAGCTCTTTATTATGCAAAAAGCCACATCCCTTACTCTACTAATATGCTGGGAAGGTCAGCTTTTCCACAGCAGCTTGCCTTATTTTTAAAGGAACCTGATGGAGTGATGTTTACATGTCCTGTGAGGCAGGCTTTGCCAACTTCAGAGAACAATTTAAGAACACAGTTTTCATAGCCAGAAAATACAATATTTTTGGGTCACCCCAACATCTCTCTCTTTTTGTTCAAGAAATGGTTTTATCTCTTAACAACAGTAAGCTATATACAGTAAGAACAATTATGGGAACTATCAGGGTAAGGTTTATACTCACAATTTTTTAGTCCATTTGTATTTGGCCACTTTGGAGAAAATATTCTAGTCTCTATCTGAAATATTTTATTTCTTTTATATATCTTATCATTTACTTCTCCCCATTTTGCTTTAACATCCTATAACCTTTAAAACTTGAATTTACTCGGAAGGCAGAAGCAGGTGAATCTCTCTGAGTATGAGGCCAGCATTGTCTACAGAGAGAGTCCAGGAAGGCCAGGGCTGTTACATAGAAAAACCTTGTCTCCAAAAACAAAACTAAGACAAAACAAACAAAAACTCCAATACTGGGCTGGAGAGATGGTTCAGAGGTTAAGACCACTGATTCTCTTCCAGAGGTCCCGAGTTCAATTCCCAGCAGCCACATGGTGGCTCATAACCATTTACAATGGGATCTGGTGTCCTCTTCTGGCCTGCAGGCATAGATGTGGACAGAACATCGTATAATAAATAAATAAATAAATAAATAAATAAATAAATAAATAAATAAATAAAAAATCCAAAACTTGAATCTAACAACCTTATTTTTTTAGACCCTAATACACTTTCTTAATTCCTTAACAGCTTAAGTTTTTAGGTCTTTCAACCTTATGAACTTTATACCTCTCTTGTGAGTCTTCTTTTTTGAAACTGATAACAAGGAAAACTGTAAAACTATTACTATGTAGTCTTCAACCCAATAAGAGACCTGAGAAAGATAAATATTACCTGAGTAAGCAGGAAGTACAGAGCAAGTAACCTCTGAGTATGTAAAAGTGACTGGCTACCTGGACAGTCACCCATGGTTCCTCTGTGTCAGTGGGGCATTCATCTTTGGCTGCCAGGCCTAGATGATCTAAGAGACTTTCTTATGAAGCAGGAATTTGGGTAGAGTTTACCTTGTCTAGGCAAAGTGGGGCAATCTACTTTTCAGGGTCCTGCTTGTCCACAGTTTGGACAGTGTGCTGTCAGCAACAAGTTAAGGGGCAGTTTGTAGCCCAGTGGCTAGCTTTGCACATTTGAGGCAATTTCCAGGTGGAGGTTCTTCAGTGTCAATCATCTTCTTCAGAGGAGATTAGGGGTGCTGTTGGGAGCTAAAGTGTCTCTCTCTGTCACAACAGCCTTTTATTATGAAAATATCTTACATTGCATATTATGCAGATCTCTGAAGTGTTTGAGGGCTGCCTTCTGTCTAAAGTATATCTAAACAGACAAACATTGCTTGTTTCTAGTTACTTGTTCTCTGATTAACTTTGAAAACAATATATAGGAGGCCAAAGAAAGCTTATTTCTGTAATTAACTAAAGTAGTACCTAACATGACTACAAGTATAGTTATTATTTATAGGGAACTTATCACTAACTTGCAATTCTTAGTTTATCTTGACAGGTTACAATAGTAGCTTTCATAAGACCAGGTCTTCCCTTTCGTTGTTGTTGATGGTTTTTTTCAAGACAGGGTTTCTCTGTGTAACAGTATGGGGTGTCCTGGAACTAACTGTGCAGGCCAGGCTGGCATCAAACTCACAGAGATCTGCCTGCCTCTGACTCCCAAGTTCTGGGATTAAAGATGTGCACCACCATGCCAGGCAGGACTTTACATATTTCATGTACCTTAAACAAGAGTTCATATATATAGTATGTTGTAGAAATGTAACCTTAAATTTCTATCATCAAACAAAAATTCCTACCAATCTAAAATATTTGAGGACTATTGTTGCTTTTTTGATTTAAAAGGCGATGTAAGAATCCACCCTTCTTTTTCCTATCTGTTCCCTTTCTCCCCTTTCACTTCCTTTCCCCCTATTTCATCCCCTAACATTAAATAGGAGAGAAAGAGGGATGGGTCACAGATAGAGCAAGAAAACCTTGAGTCTAACATCCTTTCTTTTGTTTCCTCCCTGACCAAGACCATCAACAACTTGCTACCAACCCCCACTAAATGAAGAGCATCCATGACCCACCCAAAAACCAATAACTACCCACCCCACCTCTAGGGAATAAGGGCATTGTGTTCTTAGATAGCTTCCTGCTGTCTGGGGGTGATAGCCTCTTTTAGGGGGCCCTCATTGATATATTGGTAAAGTACTGGGAGAGCTGGCTTTTCACTAATTGTTTAAGAGGTTCAGGTTAATGGCGACTGGAGAGATGGCTCAGTGTTTAAGAGAACTGGCTGCTCTTTCAAAGGACCTGGCTTCAAATCCAAGCTCCCACCTGGCAGTTCCAAACAGTCTGTGATGGCCAAGCGTGGTGGTGCACACCTTTAATCATAGCACTTGGGAGTCTGTCCTGGTCTACAGAGTGAGTTCCAGGACAGCCAAGGCTACTCAGAGGAACTCTGTGTGTGTGGATGTTGTGCAGGCCTAGCTGAGGCAGTCTGTGAGGCTGGACCCCCTGGGCTAGCTGCTTTGAAGCTGTCCTGCCTGCAGATTTTGAGGAAACACCAGGACCTGGCAGGAACCTGGAACAGATATATGTCTCATCGTCTTCAAGGGTGAATCTTGTCAGGGCTGGTTTAACTTAACTGGTGTTTGGCCCTTTTGTTCTGAAAACACAAAAACTTTTAAAGGTAGCATTGTAGGTTCATTTCTGTATTAACACAAGTGTGATTAGCTAGTGATTCTCTGGACTATGTTGAGTTTGTGAATGGCATCTGTCAAACTTAATGAGTCCATCTGTACTGCATAACCAAAGTATAATAGGCTCTTATAAATCCCCATACATGCCATATGAAGGATGGCATGTAATGATAAGTCATGAGGACCCAGTAGCTAAAAAGGTCCATTGTTACTGCAGAGACATTCATGCCTCAGCCATTCTCCCAAGCTGGTTCCATGTAGGGGAATCAGCATTCACATAACATGTTTTGTTGTTCTTCTAGGTCTCTTCTTTCACATCTTCAG